>JAQGBS010000374.1:0-22629 GCA_034698545.1 Acrobeloides obliquus
TTTTCGATAAAATTTGTTCCTAAAAAAACCGTATGACGGGAGCAATCGAATGAGCCATCGGGCGACGGAAAGGGATTTAAACTCGATTTTTGGCGACGTTTCAAAAGTCCGTAATAAATTATTGAACGTACTGTATAAAAAAATCTAATATTGGGTTACAATATTTGTTAGCAACTTGCAAAAGACCGCATGTTAAAATTATTTAAACAGTGGAGCGCTAAATTTTTGAAAGCGGGAAATCCATCTGTTACACCCATGTACGCCCTTGGTGCAACGGGTACCAGACCCTTTCCCTTAGAACTTACGCCCTCCAGCAATCATTCCTACTAAAACGCTGGTTAATGTTGAACTGCTTTGTAATACTACTGTAATCAACATTCCAACCATAGAAGCGGAGACTGGATTTTTGATAATATTGCTACTTTTTATGACAGATCCTTAAAAAAATATTGCACACGTTAACCCTTTCGAGAAGGTTTGAAACTTTTGTATATTTTGAAAGTTCAAGAAATTTCTTACAGCTCAGAATTAGAGCTATCCTATGCTTTGAAGTCCTAAATCGCTTCCTACTATGAGTTATGGACATTACAAAAATGTAAAAAGATTCAAATGTATTATTATTTTGAGTCTGAATATTGGCTATAGGAAAGATCGTCAAAAATTTCTTGAACTTTCAAAATATACAAAAGTAATAAACCATCTCAAAAGGGTTAAGTAATGTTTTTACCGATTCCTCTACCGCCTATAAGTTTAAGAGAATCTGCCATGAGAGAAAGTGAGCAAATAAAAGCAAATATCATGAGTAACATAAAAATTATTATCGATATTAACTTTAAACCTCGAATAGCTTTTTCTTTTGGTGTTAAATCTAAAAATTAGAATACATATAAGGTTAAGGGTGCGTTCAAACATTGAAAAAGTTGTTGAAAAGTTGTCAAAACTTTTCGACAACTTTTCAACAACTTTTTCAACATGCTTGAACGCACCCTAATAGATTTAAAATTTTTAATCAAATTTAATCTTTACTTTTCCAAGCTTTTTTAGAATTATTACACAGATCTTCATCAGTAACATGCCATTCATTTTTGTTTATCTCAACAATCTTAACATTTGGTTCCATTACGAGTTCTTTAGGTTTAATAAAGATTTATAAATCTGAAAAAATGACAAAAAATAACAAATATAAAATAAAATTTTATAACCAAATGGAAATAAATCACTATTTGAAGCTTACCAACTTGTTTTTGTCCTGTTTTCAGTCCAATATGAACAGTTTATGTACAAAATACGAATAAATCGAATATGAAAATAAGAGGATTGTTTTTATATAGTTCGCGAGGAAATAGATAATTCTTCATTTTATTATTTATGTATTAGGTTGTTTCAAAAGTTCCTGACCAAGAACAAAATTCGTTTTATTTCAACAAAACAATGACAAAAAGCAAAAATACAACAAATTTAAATCTCTGGGAATGTAAAAAGGCTAAAAAAATCGAAGTTTCTTGGATTTTTTCGAAATCACACTAGAAATATTCTCCATATTGGAATACATCGGCCAGATAGAAATTTTGGGCAAAAAAATTATCTATGATGTTTTAGACAGGTTAGAAAATTCAAAAAATCAACGTAAAATCGGGTTTTGGAGTTTTGGACAAGGTTTTGTCCGAATCGGTTGCTCGGGCTTATCAACAACTGCCCCAAAGGGAAAATGCCCCTCCAGACAACTGCTCCCTTCAGACAACTGCCCCATTTGGATAACTGCCCCGGAGGTAAACTGTTCCAGTGGATAACTGCCCCCGTAGGACAACTGCCCCATTTGGACAACTGCCCCAGCGGATAACTGCCCCCTAGGACAACTGCCCCAGTGAGACAACTGCCCTAATAGGACAACTGCCCCCCCCCAAAGCGACTGCCCCCATAAGACAACTGCTCCTTAATGGGGCATTTGCTGTTGGAGCAGTTGTACTTTGGAGGCATTAATCCGTTAGGGCATTGGCCAAATAGGCAAATATAGTGGAAATAATCCCTTTGGACCTACAATAACTTTGACTTAATTTTGACAAAAGAGAACCTTTGATTTTTTATGCCTTGGCAGAGTTGCATTTTAGTATAAGTAAGGGTTGATATACCCTTCATCATAAAGTAAACCAATGGCAAGCAACAAGCATTTTTGTAAATGACGTTAGGGGCAGTCGCTTTGGGGGGAGGGGCAGTTGTCCTATTGGGGCAGTTGTCCTATTGGGGCAGTTATCTCACGGGGCAGTTGTCCTACGGGGGGCAGTTATCCGCTGGGGTAGTTGTCCAAATGGGGCAGTTGTCCAAATAGGGCAGTTGTCTGAAGGGAGCAGTTGTCTGACAGGGGCACTTTCCCGTTGGGGCAGTTGTCTGGAGGGGGCACTTTCCCTTTGGGGCAGTTGTTGATAAGCCGATTGCTCGAATTGACTTGAAATGGCTTTTAAAACTTTCTCATGCATTAATCTCACTAAATAAATTCAACTTGGATGGTGCTCGCACCGTTTAACACTACATTCGAACTTTCAAGATATCATATCTTAAATCACAATTCATGTTTTATCTTGTCGTTTCAAGTGTTTATCATTTCAACTTATTTTATTCCATCTTTTCTTAAACGTCGTATGCGCGCTGAAACTTAATTTTATTTTTATCTTTTTAAATTCTCCATTTCCAGCTCCATACTCGTGCTGCTATTTTATTGTTTTTTTATTGAAGCTGTTTGTTGGTTATATAAAGTTATTTTTGTTACTTTGAGAACACAATAATTCGACATTCAGAATCCGAATCAGAATCCAGATTCTGAATCCGAATTATAAATTTAGTCATCCTATAAATTTAGGATCTATAAATTTTCACCTATAAATTGTGACCTATAAATTATGACCTGTAACCGGGGGACCAAGGTGATTTTTTTCCAACAAATTTAAAAATCATAATAAAATAAGTGAGATGAGAAGAAGAAGAAAAATAATATTAATTCACTTCCGGTCTTGCATTGGAGATGCACTTTTTTGTGGATCGGTTACGTCATTGTTGTTGAGAACTTTTTCTTTTGTTGAACTAGACAAGTTTGTTAATGATTGCCCTTGAATGAGATCAATAGCTGATTTTTCAATAAACTTTGAACATGGTTTTTCTAAAATATTAATTATTGTTTTAAAAAGAGAACCAGGGAACCGAGCGTCTTCGGTGCTCAAAGGATCGTCCCAAAATTTTTTTGCGTTTTTCGGTTTAATTTTATAATTTTTCCGATTTTTTTTCAATTTTTTTGTTTTATTCTATATTTTTTCAATTTTTTTTTAAATTTCGAATTTTGTCAGCTTTTTTCAATTTCTTTCCAATTTTTCGTTTTTTTCAAATAAATCGATTGTTTTCAAAAAAAGAACATTGAAAAGGTAAAAATATTTAAGTGGAGACGGGGATAGGACCTGCGCCTTTCCGATTGCAAAACTAACGTTTTACCAACTGTGCCATGAAGGAACGGGTTTTCTTTTCTGACCAAATACCTAAGTTGAAAAGGCAAAAATGAAAAATTGAATTTTTGATTTTTTCCAGAGGGAGTACCCCATGATTTTAGTGTCGTTTTTCTTCTCTCATCGAGCTCTTTCCAAAAATCTAAGTCATAACGGGATTGAACTTAAGGTTATAAAATTCGGTGACACAAACAAACAGACATTTCTCATTTAATATTAAAAGATTTATTCACAATAGCAACAAATCGGGCGCCTACGGAGTCGAGCATCATGCAACCCTTAGAAAGGTCTTTTTTACAAAAGCTTGATCAAATAAATTTCTCGATAATTTTCGATATAAAACAAAGTTTTCCCTGAATCATGGTCAAGGAAGCGTTTTCACGGTTCAGGAGTGCGCGCAATCGATTCCCCGCCTAGAAAAACCTAAGAATCGACGGTTTTCTCATAAAAATCCGAAAATGTTTGATTTTCGCTTCAAATCACCGACCCCTTCCCTGAACCAGGGTCAAGGAAGCGTTTTCACGCTTCGGCGATGCGCGCAATCGATTTCTCGCATGATTTTACGCCTAAAAATGATCTTTTTAGAAAAATTTTTTTTCTTAGATTAGGCCATGATTGTCACCCTCCCCCTTTAAGGTTATAAAATTCGGTGACACAAACAAACAGACATTTCTCGTTTAATATTAAAATGTATAAAATTACCAGATTGAGGTTGAAAGTAAGCCTTTTTTGCAAATAATGAAGTATCATTATTTTCCTAAAATAAACGAAGATTTAAATTTTTTTAAATGAACTTACAACGGCTATTTTTGAAGCAGGTCGTTTAAATTTAACGAACCATGAAGATTCATCTGCTGGCAAAACATTATTATTCGAATTCTGTGGTAGATGGATAAAATATTCCTTTGATAACTTTTGCAAAATAGCATCTTTTTCATGATTTTTACAAATTTCTTGAGATCGTTTATCGGCATTTTTCTTGGCGAGGTAAGAATCCATCGAGCTCATGTTTAAATATTCAAAAAATTCTTACAAGTTTTTTGAGTATTATAAATAATTATCTAAAAATATCTAGTAACTAAATATTGAATTATAAGAAAATAGGTTAAAGATTTTTTAATTCTACATTTTTATACTTAAAATTTTGAAACTTCTAGAAAATTTTTGAACTTTACAGAATTTTCTAATAATGTCTAGAATTCCATAGAATTTTCAAAAATGATGAAATTATGTATATTATTAAATTGTTATTTCCAATAATATAAATGTACCTACTTAGTTAACTAATTTAAAAGAAAACTTCCGCATTCAACAAGTAAACATGTTTTACTACATCACACGCTTTCCACATAATTAAAAATTCTTCATGAACTATTCATGTTGAAAAAAAATAATTCAAAGATCATAAAAAGTTCGGTACTACTCAGCATTAGCTGCCGCAAATGACAGGGCTATTTTTCTAAAAAAATTTTTCACAAAATTTTGGTGCTCTTCTTCCTGGGGAGACGCAAGCAACAGAATTCCAAAAACTGATAATTTTTTGAAGAAACTATGGAAAAATGTCTCTAGGGGTAATTTCCTACAATGGTAATGTTATTTTGAAGCTAAAATTCATCGAAAATCGAGAAATTTTGTTTTTATTTTGGATAATCTTTATTTGTGATTTATTTATAGACACCTTGTTTTTGTTATTGTTTGTAGATAATAAAATGGCAAATCTTCGCAAAGTTCTTAAATCGGAGAATGGATTTGGTTTAAGAGAGCTACATGAAAAATTGCGCTTGTCTGATGATAAATTCGAAAAATGGCTTAAAAATATCGGCTTGCTATATCGGGCTCGAAAATGCCGAGCCCGATGTAACGTGATGCACTATTTGATGTGATTACAGAACTCGATCATATGCTGGCAGATTGGTCTGATGAAAATTTTAAGAGATGAGATCTCAAAAGTTCGAACTTCTTGCGGATCTGGGAAAACTGAGAACGAATATGTAAATTGGACACAAAAAGAAACACATTGGAGCATTTAAAGTGGTGTGCAACCTTCAAAAATGCTCATTTTGGCTTCTATGAATGTTGGACATATTTTACTTTTTTTATCCTTTAATATTTTGGGATTTAATCTTCAAGGTTAAATCCATTTTCCATGGTCTTTGTGTTGCTGGAAAGCTGAGATCACGGGCTACAATTTTTATCCAGGGTATATGTGGTCATAGTGTAGAAAAAGTGGTCGAAAAGTTAGGTTTTTTGCAAAAATCCGGATCCTCAAGGAGGTGAAAATTCAAAATGTCACTAGTCAAAAACTTTGTTTCGGCGGGAGCTTCCGTTTTGGCCTAAAAATCATCTACAACACCCCTACTTTGTTTTAAGCTTGGTCCCGGGTCAAATCTCGAATACCAACCTCTTTCCTGAATCAGAGTCAGGCAGTTGGTTTCATGGCTCGAGAATGCGCACAATCGATTGTTCGCATAGAAAAACTCTCAGGGGTAAACTTTTCGACCACATATCTCTTTTGTACGATTTACCAAAAAAGACGGGTTAAACATCAATATGTCAAAAGAAAATTTTGACTTTCACTTTAAAAAATATTTACAATATTATTAGTGCATTAGCTTACTCAAAATATATAATTTTTAATAAATGTTTAACACGGAATAATTTGCATGTTAAAATATTTTTCCTTACTGCCATAAATTATTAAAAAGTATAATAGGAAATCTTGGTATAACAGGAACTATTTTTTATTAATTTGACAAATTTTGGCTGCAAAAAGAATATTTAATGCTTATTATGTAGGTGTATACTTATTTATTAATTTGATTATGAATGCAAAAGTTTAATATAAAAAGATCAGGTTAAGCTCAGATTAGACATAATAAGCTGTGCAATCCAGCTCACCAAAAAGTTAAAATTAACATGACTTTTTCTTCTTTGATTTTTGCTTTTATTGCAATAATAGTAAGGTAGATTGTCAATTTTTAAAATTAATTAAAACAAACTTTTCGAGAAGACCGAGCTTTGGGTGTCACAAAAATTTTGTAAGAATACTTATTTTGATAATGAATTTTATCGTTTTCTAGTAAGATTCGTTTTGAGCGTGCAAATTGCTAAATCGTCTCAAACGAATAAAGTTGCGTCTCTACGCAAATTTGGGTCCGTTTAGAAAAAAGTGTTTGGAAAAATCCTAGAACCACTTAAACAATTTTACATAAATAATTTTTTGCAGTATTCAACTGTTTTCTACATCTAAAACTTCAGAGAAACAAGAATGTTTTAGTAGTTATGAAAACGATGATCATTACAAACGTTTCTCTGAGCATCTTAATCGAAGAAATTGTACCCATTATTCTCCTATTATGCCTTCATATAATCAAGCATTGTTAAAGATTTCAGTAAGAAACTCTATCAGGACTGTCTTAGGATTTTTTTGCAGAAATCAGCTTTGTCAATTGATCTCGAAAAAATTTGAAATATTTTTTTTGGACAGAACACCCTTGATTTGATTTTTTCAAAAATTAAAAAATTTCAACTTAACCCCTTTCTTCTAGGGTCCTTTTAGTTTCAATAAATGTTTTTTATATAAAAAACGTACCCTCGAGTTCCCCCTCCTCATCCGGTTTTTTATTTACTGACTTTTTAAATATCTCTTTTATCATAAATAAGCAAATGTGCTAATTAGTTTTAATCGCTACGAAAGACTTAAAATTCGCGGAGATGTGAATTTTTTACGTTTTATCAGGTCAATTTTATCCAAAAATTTTCCTGAAAATTGATTTCTAAGCGCGAATTTAAGTCCTTTTTATGCGATTTGCGGCTAAAATCTAGTTAGCACATTAGCAGTTTCTGAGAAATCTAGTTAGCACACCGTGCAGTTTCTGAGAAATTTGTCTGAATCGAGAAAATAGCTTCAACAAAAGTCGCTTATTCGTTTTTTGACCTTCTCTCTACGTTCTTTAGACGGACATCCTACAAGTGACCTATCATTAAAAAGGTCTCGGTCTGAAAAAAATTCTCAAGCAAATATTAAATTGCGAGCTTTTATCTGTCAAAAGATAATGAGCAAAAGCCTTAAAAACGGAAGGGATGCGTTAAATTTTTTAATTTTTGTAAAAATAAAACCCAACCAAGGGTATTCTATCCAGAAAAAATTTTTAGATTTTTTTGAGAGCATCAGATATATTCATGCCACGGGCCACTCAATCCATGGGTTACTCAACCCAGGGTAATTAAAACCGGGCTACTCAGCCTATGGGTTATTCATAATGCTGTTTAGAAATTTGAATTTCGATTTCGAGAACTGAAAAAAATGTTATGAGCGAATTACAGTACCACAAAAAATTTAACACCCTGTATAAAAAGGGCAATTTTATGCGATTATAAATACAGGCCGTAATCCAAAATTTTTATAGGAATCCGAATTAAAAAATGGTCAAATTGTATCATGTAGAAATTCATCGACTAGAATTAGAAATCGTGCATTAATAAGCCCAGAGACACCAGTGAATGAGCGTTCTCTTTGCGCATTTGACTATGTTCTCAACTATAATCCATTAGTTAGTAAAATAGCTAAGCTAAGAAAAAAATTATTTTTAGAGAATGCCTTCAACATTAATTGAGGCCGCTTGTACCGAAAGACATCCACCTCATGAATTGACCGGAAGAAGAATGTTTGAGTGCCAGCCTCTTCAATATAAAATAAGAGTGCTCATGTTTGATGAAGAATGCAATTCATTCAAAGAACAAGAGGAAACGATATCATTAGCTTGTATATCTGTTTTACAAGTATTTTTTATTTTTTGGATATAACAAAAATTTTAGGCCAAAGTATCAACCGAAGATCATAAATATTCTCATGATAATCTATTCTCACCCGTCAATGCAGAAATTCCAGTATAAAATTGTAAAATAAAAAGTTTCGAAGCTACTACACAATAGGGGGCCAACCACATGAAAATTGTTTCGAAATTTTTTGGGGTAAAAATGTGCGAGGAAAAAAGTGTTGTTTATAGATCAAAATATATTATTTTCTCGAACTTTCGCGTCGATATACAACTTTTCTTGAATCCGAGGAATTTTACAAATGTCAAATTCGTATTTCCCTCAATTTTTGCGATTTTTGCTTCAATACACAATACACCTTCGCTGAATCAAATAAGCGTTTTTCGCTTCGAAAATGTTAAATTCAAATTCCCCGCATGTTTTTACCCCTAGAGGGATCATTTCCAGAAAAAATTTTCACGTGGGTGGCTCCCTCTCATATTGTGTAGTAGCTCCAAAGTTGTTCAATTATAAGACATAAATTTTAACTATAAGACTTACGTAAAACATGAAATGGGGCTAAAAATTGTTCTTGAAGGGTACCCGCATGATTTTGGTGTCATTTTTTTCTCTCACCGAGCCCAGTCGATTGGTATAGGCCGTGACGGAAATGAACTTAAGGTAACAAAGATATCATAAACAGACAGAAAGACACACATAGCGCGTTTAATATAGTAAGATTTTGACTCTTGCCAGCATCTTTTTCCGTTTTAATATGTATGGTTTTTAAAATTACTGTTTTTAATCATTTTTATTTATTTTTATTGTTTGCTTTAGAATACAAATTTTTAGTCCAATGTCATGCATATTTCATCATTCTTTCAAGGTTTTTTAGAATAATACTTACCTTCTCCATTTAATAAATGAAGAAAAATCAACAGTTTATCAGTACCTGTTGTGCTGTTATGGGAGTTTTTTTTGTTACACTTATAAACAAATCACCAGATAATTAAGTAAAAGCAAAGAAGTACCGATCGACTTGAACACAACAAATAAATGCAAAATTATATATGAAAAAAGTAAATTCACGGCTTAAAAATTCCTTCCCATGCAATTTCTGGTGGCCGAGTGGATGGTATGATGGCATTTGCAATTTAAGGGTTGTGGGTTCGATTCGAACAGATCAAATTTCGAAAATTTTTCAGGTATCTAAATTAGGTCTTTTACATTTCTTTAAAAATTTTAAATTGCCAAAACTTTTGTTGCGACAATACAATTTACAACATACTCTTTTTGCACGAAAAATTTTATTGTTTGTTATCTAAAAAATGATAAGTGATGGCGAGTTTGTCAACAATGTCAACTAATATCAGATAAAAAATAATTGTTCCAAAATTTATGCGACTTTTTACATGAACTTCGGCCGGAAATTTTTTTCTAAAAACAACTCTTATAGAGATAATTTTATGCGGGGAATCGATTGCAATTATTCCTGAAACGTGAAAACGCTTCTCTGACCCTGATTCAAGGGAGAGGGTCAGTGCATGTAAAATTGGCTTTACAAATGGTCCGTCCTCATTTTTGGGTATACACAATTAAAAGTCGGTTTTACAATTTTCTATAAATCGGATTTTGATTAATGGCCATGAGTAGGGGAAAAAATATTAATGTTGGGGGTCACCGAGAAGAAATAATCCAGAAAATGTCCAATTTTTCCCTATAAAAAAGCTATATTTTACAAAGATCATGCTCAAACCCTTACGAGAGATATACTTCCTAAAAAAGTTTCATGACGAAAATCGCTAGGGAAATTTGTCCTTGAATAAAAAATGAGCGCAATCGATTCCCCGCCTAGAAAAATCCCTAGAAAGCTTTTGTTCAAATTTGGTTTCATTTTCGTTTCAATAAACCCACCCCTTCTCTGAATCATGTCGGAAAGCGTTTTCGCGCCTCGGCAATACGGACAATCGATTCCCCGCATAGAAAGCCAGTTTTTTAGCGAAATTTATAATTTTGTATCATTTTCATTTCAACACACCCACTCTTTCCCTGAATCAGGATCAGCGAAGTGTTTTCACCACTAGGAAATGCGTATAATCGAATTCCCGCCTAGAAAAATCTCCGAAGAGTCACTTTCGTAAAGATTTGATGTGACGCTTAATAGCACCTTATTTATGGGGAGGGGGGCAAAAGTTCTGACCATGTTATATTTTGAGGCGAGTGGTGTATCCTCACCCAATGAAATAATTCGAGTGGTGGAGGATACATTGCACTACACACGTGTACAATTGGGTCTTCGAAAATCCGATCCGATTGCACGACCCCGTCATTGCACGACTAAAAAAAGATCGCGCTTCGCGAAATGTGTCGTTCATGGCCGCGCGTCATGCACGATCCCCTCCTCTCAACCCCTTGAACTATGCACGACCCCCTTTTCAACCCCTTGCGCTATGCACGACCCCGGGTCTTCGTTCGAAGACCCTAAAAGACCCATTGTACATGTGTGTTGCACTACTCACCTCACTTGAAACATAACTTGGTTTACCCCTTACAAACTTTTGCTCCTTCGTCAGAACTATTGCACCCCACTCCTGTATTGATTAACCCAACATTGATTTTTTCTATGTCTCTGATAAAGATTGACATTTTTTACTTTGTTGTAGGGCTTTCAGTCGACGTCGCACCAACGATTTGATACAAACTTTGATTGAAAAAAATGAAGGATAGCTAAAAATGAATGTTCATTTTTTAGCTCCTCCTTCCAATAAAACAATTTGATAACAAGGAAAACCATATTGATAAGAATGTTCAATGGCAACGAGTGTTTTTGACAACATGAAGGATGCATTATGAAGTCTTTTTATTTTACCAGGAGCCTGTTGAAATAAATGTAAAATATAAAATTTTACATTTTACAAAATGTTTAAATTGGACATAATTTTCCAGGATCAACGAATTTTCGGATGCGAACTTTGATATTTTTATTCATTTTGTTGAAGACTATAATTTTGCCGCAGACCATCTTTAAAAATTCTTTGACCCTGAAAAGTGATTCTATTTGTAAAATGTAACATTTTACATTTATTGCAACAGGCCCCATGGGCTTTTAATTTTTAGTGGAAAGTTTTACAAGCGGGCTTTTGAGTTTAGTTTTTTAAAGGGGGTGTACTTTTTATAGCCGCGTCTCGAAAGAAATTTATTTTCACAAAAGAGACTCTATTGGGGATAATTTGATGCGAGAAATCGATTGCGCGCATTCCCGAAGCGTGAAAATGCTTCCTTGACCCTGATTCAGGAAAAATATAGACTTTTTCGAACATTTTTATACTATTACTTGGTTTGAAAAGACATTCTCCAGAAACAAGCCTTGGTGATGCAGTGGCAAAGCAGCGGCTAAAATTGGAATAATCTCAAAATTTTAACAATGAGTCATGACATTGGACTCAGTTCACGAGTAAAACGAGGTATATATCCATACATGGGCAAGCAGGGGGTACTGGGCCCCAAAATACGAATTGATCCCAAAGGTTACTATCGACCAAAAAAAAACGTCGACAGGCGAAAAAGTTAATCATTGGAAACAAGCAAACAATTTTGATGAACATAGATTATTAGCTCAGATGATAAGTTTAAAAAGAAAGTATAATTTATGCATTTTAGAAGAAGTTAAAGGGGTACGTAGACAAGAAAAACAAGTAAATTGTGAAATTCGGCGGTAAGAACATATCATAGTTTGTTAGTGCGGGTAGGGGGATACAAGGTACCCCAGGATTTTTTCGGTAGAACACGGGAGAGAGGAGTTGCATTTAAGAGCGTACCCAAAGTCACAAAGGTCATTCCATAAGACCCTTTTTGACTTTTCTAGTTTGGTTCAATTTTTCATTTTCTGGGGGTTCCCCACGACGGTTTTTTTTGCTAAATTGGAGGAAATTAGAAATTTAAAAAAAGTCATGCCATTCGACTCAGCTCGCCGAGACGAGTAGAACGAATACCATAACATGAGGTTTTCCACCCCGAGCCCATGGCCTAGTGATTAAAGTGACAGATTTACAGTTTATAATTGGGGCTCGAATCCCGCTTCAAATTTAAATTTGTCCAAATTCCATGAAAATTTTTGCATATCTCTACCCTGGCCTCTAAAACTCTTTGCAATCATTGTTGGATCGGTAAATATTTAATGTGATTATACAGGGTGCGGTAAAAGTTCTTGTGATTTTTTGAATTACAGCATATAGTATTTTGGCCATAACTCTTTAACCTTACATCCAATTCCAATGATCTTGGTGTCATTAGATAGCTGTAAATTCAAGCTATCTAAAGATACCAAGATCATCGTAATTGGATGTAAGGTTAAAGAGTTATGGTCAAAATACTATATGCTGTAATTCAAAAAATCACAAGAAATTTTGTCTCACCCTGTATAGTAAGAATAGGTTTAAAAAAACTTAAAATCGCTATTAATAGCAGCTCCAAAAAATATTTACTAACCCCAAAAAAGATTGCAATGTGTCTTAGAGGCCATAATAGAGATGTGCAAAAATTTTCATGAAATTTGAACAAATTTAAATTCAAAGTGGGATCGAACACTAGCCTATAAACTGCTAATCTGTCACTTAAGCCATTCGGCCATGAGCTTGAGATGGAAAAGTCCATGTTATGGTATTCGTTCTACTCGTCAAGCTGAGTCAAATGGCATGACTCGTTTTTAAAATTTTGAATTTTCTCCAATTTTAGCAAAAAATTGCTGTCCCTCGTTCAGGAGGATGGATAAGCTACACCCCATCCTTTAATACTGAAGCTGGATCTGATGTCCGTGGGTACAGGAGCCTACGACGCTGGTTTTGTTTATATATAGGAATTGTAAAAAATGTTCCGACTTGCAAAAAAGGTCGCCAAATCGATTTTTTGTATCCCTCCCGAACCTGGATTCTCGTTAAGTGCGTGATCCATATCCTATGCCTCATACCCCTCCACTGAGAAAGATTGTAAAGTCTCAAACAAGATATTGTTTCCCACAAAAACAATTTTAGAAAACAGCTAACAGAAGTAAAAGAGCTAATAGACATCAAACATAGATACAAAGATGTAATTGAAGGCAATCATATAAAACACAAAAAAGAACCATTTTCCAAATCAAGATATATTAAAGCTCCTTGTCCATCGAAAACATGTCCATGTCACGAACAAGAGGTATTGCTACAGAGTGGGAAAAAAGTAGATTTTTGCAATTTTTAATCTTATAGGGGGTTTTTCTATGCGAGAAATGGTTTGCGCTCATTGCCAGACCTTGCAAACGCTTCTCTGATTCTATATTAGCTTATTTTCGCTTCAATACACATATCTCTTTCCTGAATCAGGGTCAATGTGCGCAATCGATTTCTTGCATAGAAAAACCCCCTATAGGGTTATTTTGGTAAAAATTAAAAAACTTGAAAAATCGCAAAAATCTACTTTTTTTTGCCTCATCCTATATATGTTCAAAATAATAGTATGAAATGTTTTTAGAAGTCACTTAATGAATCATTAAGAAATCTGCCAACAGTTTCGTCCGCATGCAATCCACAAGTAATAGCCGACGAATTTACGCCACAAATTTTATCATGGACGAGTACTATTTTTAAATGTGGTCAGTATATTTTTATAAGATGCATGTATTTGAGATAAGGTCCATTTAAGTATTATGTAACCCAAATTTTGCATTTTATCCTCTCCCTCCACGTTATCCAGCGTAAATTTTTTACAAAAATTGATTTTTTAAGATTTGAGTGAACGTGGGTCGGAAGGATAAAATAACCAACTTTTAGTTTTATCACTTTTTAGTACCAAGTTTAAGAAGTTCTTGTAAGATGATAGCTACATCGGATTTCTTATACATTTTCGGAGGATCTAACCCAAACTTATCAAAAACAGCTCTACACGATGTTTATAGATTCAATATACTAACGAGACGTTGGAAGCAATTAAAAGTTGAAAATTTACCCACTTCTTTAATTTCATATTCAAGTAAAAATACAGGGTGGCCACACAAAAAAAGAGATTTTAGGGAAATTTTTTCAAATTGTTTAATCTTTACCAAAATAACCCTATAGGGGTTTTTCTATGCGAGAAATCAATTGTGCATATTGCCGAACCTTAAAGGACCATTTTGAGAGGAAAAAATTGTACCTTTTTGTTGATATTCGGAAAGTTCATGAACCATAGAGCATTTTTTGTTTTTACGGTAAATTCTGAATCGCTAACGGTTTCGAGATAATCGCGTGTGAAGTTGGCGAAATTTGAAATCTGTGTATTACAACGAAAACATGTACCTGAATGTTTCTACAATAATTTGTGACTTGCATCAATTAAAAGTTGAGTATTGAAGCAATTATTCAAAATTATATGATTAATCGTTTCAATACTCAATTTTAATTGATACAAGTTACAAATTATTGTAGAAATATTTAGGTACATGTTTCGTTGTAATACAGAGATTTCAAATTTTGTCAACTTCACACGCAATTATCTCAAAACCGTTAGTGATTCAAAATTTATCTTAAAAACGAAAAATGCTCCATGTTTCATGAACTTTTTGAATATCAACAAAAAGTGCAACTTTTTTCTGCTCGGACTGACCCTTTAAAACGTTCCTTTTATCATGATTAGCCTTTTTTTGCGAAAACTCAAAAAATATAACAAAAATAGGGTAATTCAAGATAGAGAAGCTTTTTCAAGGTTCGGCAATGCGCATAATCGATTTCTCACATAGAAAATCCCCTAAAGAATTATTTTGGTAAAAATTTAAAAATTTTGAAAAATCGCCTAAAAATCTTTTTTTTTGTCACCCTATAAATGTAATGAATTACTTAGTATCTTAAAAAGTTCAAGTTGGCGCAGGAGCAAGTGGTGCAAAATTTATCTTGAATAGGAGAGTAAAATTTTAAAAGGGTTTGTTTTTAAACTTTTTTTCAAAAAATTTACCTACAGAGATCGAACCCTCTCCCTTCAAACTCAATTTTGTGCCATTTGCATCTGCGCCAAAGAATTGAACTTTCCTGTAGTTTATCGAAAAATGTTCTATAATGTTAAAACATGTCTCATTTTAAGTTTGTTGGGACCCAAATCCAGATGGTGATAATTTAATAGGATACTTATTTGGTGGTGCAAATGACCCCGAAGGTTTATCAATGTCTAATAAATTATGCAAATTTTCTATTGATCCCGAGGGTTTTATAAGCTTCCAAGAGTTAATAATAAATGGTAAAAAGCCGACCCCAAGATGCGGTAGTGCAATGGCTATGTCATCGGAGGGACAGTTGTATTTAGTTGGTGGTGTTGATTATAAATGCTATTTATCTGACATATGGGTTATAGATACAAAAGATGAAAAATTGGAATGGAAATTAGTGGAGGTATGGGCCGTTCAAGTATTACAAAATCCAAATTTTGCAAAATGCGCGAAATCTATTTCCCGCTAGAAAAACCTCCTATAGGATTATTTTATTGAAAATTAAAAAACTAAAAAATTTTTGAAAAAATCGCAAAAGTGCCTTTTTTGAGACACCCTGTACCTAAATACTTTTTTATAGCAAAAATGTAATTTAAAAGGCCGTTATACTCACGATGCAATTTTAATAGATGAAAAAATTTTATTACTTGGAGGAGGCGATGGTGATTGGAGCGCCTCGTTTGATAAAGTAATTTTTTATATCCCCCTTTCACATATGCCCAGACCCAAGCCTCGAGGGAAGGTGGTTGGGGGGGGGGGGGGTGGCGTAGTGATAAGGATCGATAAGGAGAGGACACGACCATAAAATCATAATATGGAGATCCGGAGCTACTTCGGCTCTTATATCTCATTGAACGTGGTCTAAAATCGAAAATTTTATTTCTCAAAATTTTCTCAAAAATGATCCCATAGGGGGTAATTTTATGCGGGGAATCGATTGTGCACATTCCCGAGCCCTGACAATGTTTCTCTGACTCTAATACAAAGAAAAACTTGGGTTTTTGAAAAAGCGAAAAATGACCATTTTTGCTTCAAAAATACAATTTTTCCCTGAATTAAAGTCAGGGAAGCACTTTCAGGGTTCGGGAATGCGCGCAATCGTTTCTCCGCATAAAATTACCCCTATGGAGTCATTTTTAAAAAAATTTTGAGAAATAAAATTTTCGATTTTAGACCACGTTCATGAGATATAAGAGCCGAAGTAGCTCCGGAGACCCTTATGATTTTTTCAATTTTCGGTCCGCTAGGGGCACTCGTCGCTGGTTCGCGCTACACTACGAAAGCGGAGGGTAAGACCCCGTCCTTCTGAAATGAGCTTAGAAGGCTTAAAAGGTTCAATATAAGTCGCATTTTGTTCTCGTCTTATATTAAACCTAGGACAATTTTTTAACAAAAATTTCTATGAGATCTTTTAGATTGATGCATTTGATTTAAATTCACAAAAATTAATTCAAATTCAAACTTTGCCAGATGAAAATCATGGCTATCCGCATCCACGTAAATTCCATTCATCAGTTAAAAATGGAAATCATGTTTATTTAATTGGAGGATGGTCAAAAAATAACATAACACTGAGAAATGTAATTTCGAAAAGTTTTAAAATTGTCTTGCAAAAATTAAAATTTTGAATCATCCCACTAAAACAGGCTCTTGTCAAAAATTTTGACCCCTAAAATGATTTTTTCTCAAGAAAGTGATGTTCTACAAAGTGTTTCCACATAAAATGGTCCAGCGGCACAAAGTGAGTTTTGGTTGGAAGAGGAGGAGGAAGTCCCCAAAAAATTTCAAAAATTTACCATCGTCTCCTTTACGTTTTTTCATAATTTTGGTTAAAAACATAAGGGGGACTATTGGGAAAAAGTTTCCATTTTTTCGGATTTTGAGGGAAGCTTCCCCACCTCTCATTTACGAACTGAAATGAGCAATAACTTTATAGAACATCAACTTTCCCGAGAAAAATCATTTTGGGGTCAAGAATTCGTAATTCAGTGTGAAAAATATCGTTTATTCTATCTTTTTGAAAGTTGAGAGGTGAATCCGGTCCTATTGTCAAAAAATGGTTGTATAATAAAACGAAAACCTGCTCATGATTAAATTCCAAATTTGATTGTGTATTTAAATAAATTTAGTCTGAAGAGAATGCAACAATTTATGGTGATGTTTGGAAATTGAGTTTAATTATAAATGAGGATAAAAAATTTTATATATGGACTAGGACACTGTCTAATCTTAAAATGCCACTCTTTTTTCATACTTCAGCAATTACTCCGGTATACACAATATATTGTTTTTGATAAAAAATATCAATGTGATTGTGATATTTATATTGGAGAGTGGAGAGGGGGGGGGACAGTAACATATCCAGGGTCCAATTTCCCGGAGGAGAAAATGATAGGAGATGATAGCGTATCCAGATTCAAATTTCGGAGGGGGAGAGTACAATAGAGAATCCAGGGTCCAGACATCTAGCGGGGGGGGGACAATTCAGGCAATTGCCACCTACCCCCGAAATCGGAAAATGAAAAATTTTTCCGATTTCTAAATTTGGGATGAGGGTAGAAATTTTTTGCACCTTTTTACGTGGCATAAAAGTTAACGTAGAGCCTAATTTTTTACCAGCATTAAATTTTTATGCTTTAGGAAGGATGTGTTTATACATTTGGTGGATGCATTGATGCAGAATCAATGTATCCTTCAAATAAGTTGCAAAGATTTTGGGTTCTACCTCCAGAGTTAAAACAAATAGCCGCTTTTAAACTATTAATCAAAAATACTCACCTGATAGAAGAATTCAAAAAACGTGAAGTTAAACGTTTAAGAGAGAAGATGGAGGAACAACATAGTACAACAAATCAACTTAAAAATAGCATGAAAGAAAACAAAAGTGAGGAAAATTTTCAAGAAGGAGATATTGAAGAAGGACTACATGAGGAAATTAAACAAAACTTAAGAGAATTATTACAAACAAAGCCTAGTCGTATGTTTTGTGGCTACTAAATTGAAGATTTTGGCTGACTTACAAAATATTTATTTATTCATGTGTAAAAAGGAATTTAGTGTTAAATTTTATGTTAATAAATTTTAACATCACGGCGTACCAAAAAGTCGAAAAGGCAATGGTAAGGGTCAACAATAAAAAATAACGCCAATCGATTCAGCTCGCCAAGCGCTTAAAAATGAGTATCATATCATGGGGCTTTGTAGCTTTGCTCCATGGCTGAGTAGCTAACATGCTTGGCCTTCACTCATAGGGCGTGAGTTTGAGCTCGCGCCCAAAAATCATTTTATTTTGTTGTCAAACTTCATGGAAAATTTTTGCATCTCTACATTTTTATGCGGAGAACACGATGGCGCTATTATTTTTCTATGAAAACTTTTTTAAAAATTGGAAAAAAAGTTTTAGACTTTTTTGAGATTTTTCATTTTTCCTAAAGTTTTTATAGAAAAATAGTAGCGACATCATGTTCCCCGCATATAAAAATGTGAATATGCAAAAATTTTCATGAACTTTGACAACAAAATAAAAAATGACTTTAGGACGCGGGAATGAACCCTCTCCCTATGAGTTAATGCGCTTTAGCCACTCGGCCATGGGTAAAACCCACAAAACCCCCATGATATGGTACTCGATCATCATTTTTTGCCAAATCTCCACAAGATGGTCAAAAATGACTATTCTTGACATTAAAAAATTAGTTCATATGGTTTCTCGTCGAGCTGAGTCGATTGGCGATATTTTTTTTGACACTTGCCACTCCTTTTGGCTTTTTGGTACTCTGTTATTTAAATTGTTTGTCTGTGATTATTATTTAAAAAAATTTGATGTGTATACTGTATTGGCAAAAGATCAATTTTTAAGAAGATCCAATCATCAAAGATAAAGCTGATAAAAAGCATCTGTAAAAACCAATCAAAATAACTAAAAATTGAGTGACATTAAGCAAAATTAAAAATTGGGGGTGTTTTACAATGTAAGAGGTAACAAGAAATCACATGTTTGCTCGCATATGGTTAATAATGTCCACCTAAAGATCAGAGTGAAAAAAATCTGTGTAGGTTTAATTCATTAATTCATGCACCTTTAAGTTAAGGTGCAGTTAAACCATACCTATTGGGTTGTTTGATAAGTTGTTGCTCTCAAAAAATACATCTAAAATCAGCATTTTTTGCTCGTTTTCGATGAACTTTTTTTAGTAGCAAGCAAGAATGTATGACGAATACGATCCAATCAGTCTTTTTGAGCGTAACTCATGTTTTCGTGTCAATACTCAACTTTTTTTAAAATTGGACTCTCAAAGATGTATCCTTATTTTAAACTATTGATATTTGACTAAATAAGTCGATTTTTGACGAAATTTTCGACCTTCTAGGGGTTTTCTATGCGCTGAACACTAATCCGCCGCTATTTTTTTCTTAGATCTCGGGAATATGGTGAACAAATAGCTTATAATGAGGTACTCCATACGAGGTAAAAACCCTCTTTTTGGGGTTTTAACCTCGAATTAAGAAAATGGTGAATTGTTGATGAAAAAATTTGTATATTTTTGTTGAAAAAATTTAGTCACATTTGATCATTTTTGGTAATCACAATAAAGGTTATGATTTAAGAAATTTCATAATTTTTTGAAAAAAATATAGGGGATGTTTATGATTTTAATTTGGCTTTCGGCAGGAATTGAGGGGCCCACCAAATAGCATAAGGAGAATGGTCGTAAACCCAAAATAAACCGAATCGCTTTTCCGAACAGCATCGCTAACTAATTAATTTTTTATCGGTTCGTCCAACTCTAGTAAAATTGAATTAATTTATCATCATTTGAGATAATTCACTAAAGGTCATCGAACGATTTTAAGCCTTAAAATTATGGCCTATTAATTGGGAGAGGTTAGAAAAATGGGATGAATCACAAAAAAACACCTTTTCACCTGTGCTCAGCCCTTAATTCTAATTGATATACGCATATCATTTATTATATAGACTATCCTTAACATTAAAAATGGGAAATGTTGGCCATTTTTGTTTAGATATAATGAGGGACCATTTGGATTTTTTTTAATTCAAAATTTTTAAGCAAACATAAGGGTAACTAAAGGGGAAATTCTGTCCCTTCTTCCAAAATAGAGGATCTTCAATTTATTAGGGGTTACAGCCAGGGATATAGCTAGGATTCTGATCTGGAGAAGGCACGATTTTTTTAAGATTTGAGGGGCAATACTTTCTTTCAGGTTTGGGAGGAGGCACAAATCTTCATGAATAAAGTAAATAAATAGCATTTTTGAGCAAAAATAGAGAAAATGTGACGATTTTTTATGGAAAATGACATTATTTAGTGAAAAAATTGAAAAACAGGACATTTTTATCGAAAAAATACGAAATTTTGGTGAAAAAACTTTTTATAAAAAATTGTGCAAAAACATAAGAGGGATCATTAGAATTTTTTCATTTTTCAGATTTTGGAGGGGCACGTGCCTCTAGTACCCCCATAGGGAACAAACAGGGGTGGAGGGGGGGGGTCTGGTGCTGGGTTGGGTCCCCAAAATTCTCAAAATTTAGCTTTGTTCCCTCTTATGTTTTTTCAAAATTTGCAAACATTTATGGCAAAACATAAAGGGAGGACCAACGTAACTTTTTCGAACTTTTCAAAAAATAGCAAAAATTTGGTCGATTTTGATGCAAAAAATGGCCTTTTTGGTGAAAAAATGGAAACTTTTGGTGAAAAATTATAATGGAGGACCCTAGGATTTTTAATATGAACCAACCCGGCCGATCCAATGCCGGGTTCGTCCTATTTTTGGCTTTTTTTGCAGGATAATTATAGAGGATGAGACTGCCCCCCTCCTTTGGCCACTATGGTGCCCCTCTCCCTCCTGGTTACAGCCCCTTTAGTTCTCCGCATAACATAACACTGCAACTGTGATGGAGTAGTGTTAAAATGTGACGTAAATTTTTCTTTAATAAGATTTCATAACCATACTATAAATTCTTATATGGCTCCTAAGATCTTAATTACAATGCCTTAGATGAAATTTTGGCGTCTACAAATTGTTGATAACCCATGTGACTCCAAAGATGACTCTTGTTATCCAATAACTACTTCCGGGAACGGATTTTGTAAGTTATTGTTTGTTTAATCTATGAAATATTATGTAAGAAACAAAATTAAGATGGTGTCTAAACTAAAAGGGGGCAATTTTTCTAAAATTCAGCTAGGCGAAAAGAATAGCTATCAAATTATCAATCTGGTCATCTCTCCATAATACAGTAGATAAGAAAGGCGCTCGTCCAATCCGGCAAGTTAAACAACGTTGGACCCGTTGGTTCGATTCCGTTAGGGTAAAACTTATGATTTTCAAGAATTTTTTTTATTTTCAGGGAGCAACAATTTTTTGCTTTTTGAAAATAAAAAATTTTTGAAAATTAAAAGTTTTACTCTACCGGGATTGAACCTGCGAGTCCAACGTAGCTTAATTTGCCGGATCTGATGGGTGGCTTCAGTGGCAGAACCAGGATTTGGCTTTGGGGACACCTAGGTAAAAACCTCATTTTTTTAAAAGGGGGGGGGGGTAACAACCGGAACCGGTTCTCCGAAAAAAATTTTTTTTGAAAATTTTTGTAAAATTTTCAAAAAATATCTTTCTAGGGATAATTTTATACGAAAAATCGATTTCGCGCATTCCCGAAGCATGAAAACGCTTCCTTGATCCTGATTCAGCGAATGGGATGGGTGTATTGAAGCGAAAATCAAAAAACTTTTTGGATTTTTATGAGAAAACCTTCGATTCTTAGGGTTTTCTAGGCGGGGAATCGATTCCGCACATTCCCGAAGAATGAAAACGCTTCCTTGCCCCTGATTCAGGGCAGGAATACGTGTTTACGTAAATAAATTGATTTTCGCTTCAATACACCGATTTCTTCTCTGAATCAGAATCAGAGAAACGTTTTTAAGATTCGGGGATGCACGCAATCGATTTCCCGCCTAGAAAAACCTAAGAATCGACGGTTTTCTCATAAAAATTCAAAAAATTTTTTGATTTTCGCTTCAATACACCCACCCCATTTCCTGAATCAAGGTCAAGGAAGCGTTTTCATGCTTCGGGAATGCGCAGAATCGATTTCTCGCATAAAATTATCCCTAGAAAGGTATTTTTTACAAAAATTTTCAAAAAAAATTTTTTCAAAAGACCGGCTCCGATTGTTACTCCCCTTTAAGAAGTTTTTCGAATTTGCCAAAAATACCATTATTCTTAAAGGACGACGGTAAATCGCGACAAGTTTTTTCGAAAAAAATTTTTTCAAAATTACCACAACGCTTTGGGAATACGCTAAATCGATTTCTCGCATAAAATAACCCTTAGAACGATGATTTTAGAAGAAAAATCGAAAATTTTCATATT
>JAQGBS010000375.1:0-22625 GCA_034698545.1 Acrobeloides obliquus
ACAGAGAATTCATCAGGAAAATTTTACCAACATTAGAACAGGCAAGTCAACAAGTAGAAGTGGGGATTTTTCCGGGGAAAAACGGGTTTTTCAGTTTTTTTCGGTTTTCCCAGGATTTTTCCAGTTTTCCTAGATGGTTTTTTCAGGATTTTCTTCTAGAATCTCATAGGAAAGAAATTTTTACATTTTGGTGCTTATAAAAGATTTTTTCCGGGGGGGGGATAAAAAGAGATTTTTTCAGGATTTTCCTGGAAAAATCTAGATTAATCCTGGGGTTGATCCAATTGTCGGAAAATTTAGAAAAATCTCTCAGCCCATCTCTATCAAAAAGTCTGTCAAAATATTTGATGCCAGTGAAAAAATTTTTTACTTTTTATAACTTTGAGCATCACTAGCTGCAGATAAAAAGCAACTAGAATTACAAAAATTTTCCTCGTACATTTGATAAATTTTCCATTTTTTTTCAGGAAGTAAAATTTTGGGAAGAAAACAGAAATGTTACGGTGAAAATCAATGATCGAACGTACAATGTCTTCCAGTATCGTACGGTAACCAATGTTCCCAGACCAGAAATGTATGCTGCCGATAAAAACCTAGTCAAGCAGATTACCAAAGAATCGGAGAAAAGACGAATTTTGAGGGATGTGGCGAGCGCCGCTGAATCGGGATGGGATTTTAGCAGCAGGTGGTTCGCTGATAAGTTGAATCTACACAGCATCGAAACAACGAATGTGGTGCCCGTTGATTTAAATGCGTATATTTGTTGGAATTATCAGATTTTGGGCTTCCTTTATGATATTGTTGGTGAGTAGGGTTGGAGAGGGACAATTGTTTTTCCCGTTTTTCACCAAAAATGACCAAATTTTCACTAAAAATATCCTCAAATTTTCATTTTTTCCAGGCGACAACTCAAAAAGCCTCGAATACCAACTAAAATTCGACAATTTCCGAAACACTTTTCAAGAAGTCTTTTACGTCAAAAATGCCAGTGGTTGGTACGACTTCAACCTGAGAACTGGAAAGCACAACTTGGATTTCTATCCGTCCATAGCAACTCCACTATTTACTCAATGTTATTATACCCTAGATAAAATACAGTCAGATAATCTCTTTGACAAAATGGAAGAATTGGGCGTTTTTAATTTTAACGGTGGCATTCCTACGAGGTAGAAAATTTTTTTTAGTTTTTTAAAAGAACAATTAGAGCTACTCTACACAATAGAAGGCACCCACGTGAAAAATTGTCAAAAATTTTTCTAGAAATGACCCCTCTAGGGGTAAAAACATGCGGGGAATCCGAATTTGATATTGATAAAATTTTTCGGATTCAAGAAAAGCTGTATATTGACGCGAAAATTCGAGAAAATCATTTGTTAATTGGATTAAATCATTCGTTAACTAAGATTGCAAAAAGTTTGAGCTTAAAATTTGTGTATTATACGATTAGGTATTATTAAAAATCGAATTTTCGCATCGATATACAACTTTTCTTGAGTCCGAGGAATTTTATAAATATCAAATTCAGATTCCCCGATTTTTCGCTTCAATAAACAGGCTTTCCCTGGATCAGGGAAGCGTTTTTCGCTTCAAAAATGTCAAATTCAGATTCCCCGCATATTGTTACCCCTAGAGGGTTCATTTCCAGAAAAAAATTTTCACGTGGGTGGCCCCCTATTAGCTTAGAAAAATTTTTTAGTATTCAAAATACTAGTCAACAATGGGATTTTCCTAACGGGTGGAGTCCATTGAATCATATGATTTTTGAAGGCTTAAGGAAGGCTGATAGTCCAAGGTATATGTTGATCTAATTTTTAGCTTACAAGTAACACTATCAGCTTGGGCTCTAGCATGATTCGAACTGAGTTTTTCGAAATCGATTATCCAAGTGTAGGCGAATTTCTTTATCTGTCATGAAAATCCGTATCGAATCATCCTATAGTCAAGATTTTTTCATGAGCAACACGAGCAATTTGATTGAATCAAGTTCAGCGACATTGAAACGATTGGTCAAGCATTAGAAAACTCAAAATTTTTCGAGAAAATTTGCCTATTCGACACTTTCCTGCGGTTAAAATTAAAAAATTCCGAATTCGAGTTCCCCATACCCGAAAACGAAAACCCCCTGAGTACAAAAAATCAATCGATTTGGAGAATTTTAAAAAAATTCTCCAAATCTGCTGATTTTTTCTACTTGGGGTTTTCGGGTACAGGGAACTCGAATTTGAAGAAATTTTTGAATTTTGACTGCAAGAAAAGGTCGAATTGGCAAATTTTAAAAATTTTGAATTTTTTCATGTTTGATCAATTGTTTCAATGTCGCTGGACCTGATTCAAATTGCTAATGTTGCTCACGTAAAAATTTCGACTATAAAAAGCCTCAGCTTGTAAGTTGAATTATTGCTATGTCGCATGATTCAATAAAAAAGGTTTAGTTATTGAAGCGATTGATAGAACATGAAAAAAATTCAAAATTTTTGTTAAAATTTGCAGCAGCATCTTCGATTTTTTTGAATTTGTGCAAAAATGACTTTTCTAGATGTAATTTTATGCGAAAAATTGATTGCGCGCATTCCCGAAGCTTGAAAATGCTTCCCTGATTCAGGGAAATAAGAGTGTATTGATGCGAAAATATGAAAATTTACTTCAATACACACATCTATTTCCCTGAATCAGGGTCAAGGAAGCATTTTCAAGCTTCAAGAATGCGCGCAATCGATTTTCGCATAAAATTACCCCTAGAAAAATCATTTTTGCAAAAAATTCAAAAAAATTTTCGGAGATGCTGCTGCAAAGTTTACTCCATTAAATTTTCCTATTTTTGTGCGAAAAAACAATGTTTGTGCAAATAAATACCAACATCTTAAAATACGAAAAAGATTTTAGGATGCAAGAAAAAGCCTATTGGCTAGCCCAAAAGTGGGTGTTAAGTAATTATGATGTTTTTGAACAAACTGGACATATGTGGGAAAAATATAATGTCTATGACATTTATCCTCAAACTGGTGGTGGTGGAGAATATGATGTTCAGGTAGGTATGAAAAATTCCCAAGATTGAACAAGTAGTAAAATTTCCCAAGATTGAACCTCTCCCCCCCCCCAGACCATGAAATATAAAATTTTCATATTTTTTCAATTATTTTCGGTAGAAATTCCAGAGCTATTGAGGATCAAGAGAGTCATCCTAGGGTCAAATTTTGAAAATACACCTTATCGGGTCATTTTTGAAATTTTTTTAACTTTTCGCCAAAAAGTGATCAAATGGCGGTTTTTTGCTCACATGTATTTACATTTCTTATTTTTCAATTTTCAGGCAGGATTTGGATGGACAAATGGCGTAATCTTAGACCTATTAGTCTCCTATAACCAAAGAATGAATTTCGTACTCATAGATGGAAAGAACTCTAGTATTATCCAACCCGGACCCGATATCTTTACAAATCAGAGTTTGCGTGATCCAGCAAAGCTGAATCACGCAAATCTTACATTCGCCTTTAGTTTATATGCCCAAATTTTGTTGATTAATTTATGTCTATTTATAAGTGGAAACTTTTTGTACTAATTTTTTCTACGCACAGTTTTTTGAGGGGAAATTCATAGCAGGATCTTCGGACGTCAATTTTTGAAAAAAAAAATCAATTTTTTAACCCCCTATATTAAAAAATAGATTTTTTTCAAAAATTGACGTCCGGAGATCCTGCTATGAATTTCACCATTCATTTAATTTTCTAAGAGTCTGTGAATTTTGAAACATATCATTCGCTCAGGATCTTTCGCTTGTCATTTCAATTCTCTTATAATTACATTGTGTATGGGCCGCTGTAGATCAACTAGTATATATTTTGATATAAAACTTTTGTTTGTGATGCATAGAAAAAACACTGTTTTTGTTGTTGATGTTTTTTATGTCATCTGAGTTCATGTTTCGTAGTATTTTTTCTATGCATCAGAGACATGAACTCAGATGACGTAACAAAACGTCAACAACAAAAAAACAACCAACCAACCTCGACCAGTTTTTCCAATAACACCGAACGAATACGACTCGTCAATAAAAATACGGACTTTGTACTTCCACTTTAATGCCATCAGTTGGGGCAATGGACACAAGTCAGCGGTTTTTGTGTATAGACCTTCTACGACCATAAAGCGCCGAGTTTTTGCGGCGATTTTAGGGTTCTAAAAAATTTTTTGGAGCAAGTTCTTCTGGGACCTGTACAAATACGTGAAAAATGTTCTTCAAATGTGTTTTGAAATGGATTTTTCATTTTTTGAAAGATCGAAAGGACTTTCAAAAAAAGTTAAAAATAAAATTGAAAAATCCATTTCAAAACTGAAAAATGATGAGTGAAAAATCCTTTCAAGACACATTTGAAGAATATTTTTCATTTTTCGTTTATTTGTACAGACCCCTGGTCGCTGCCACTTAACTTGACTAAACTCGGCAAAAAAATTTTTATTTTCTTTCGGAAATTACCCATTTAGGGTAATTTTATGCGGAAAATCAATTGCGTGCACTCCCGCAACCTGAAATCACAGAAAAATGGTGAACAATTCGATTTTCTTGAGAAATAAGAAATGCAGGATTTTTCATTTCTCGAGAAAATCGAATTTTTACCATTTCTCTGCAATTTGCAGGTTGCGGGAGTGCGCGCAATCGATTTTTTCGCATAAAATTACCCTAAATGGGTAATTTTCGAAAGAAAATAAAAAAAATTCTGCCGAGTTTAGTCAACGTTAAGTGGCGACAACCAGGGGAACGTGCTCCAATTTTTCAATTTATTTCAAAAAAGTATCCATACTTTTCTATCCTTTTCTGCCTGAATTTCCAACAACCTTTCTAAATCCTCAACATCATTATGTTCAAACCATTCGATTCGACTACGAGACGCTTGCAATCCCTTTTGGATGGCAAAATTTACACCTAAACATGAAAAAATTTTAAAAGGGGGCCAATTGAGTAATCACAAAAAATTTTTTCTACAAACGTAAAAAATGTTCGAAACGATGAAAAAATACTGTTTTCGAGGAAAAATCAAAAAAATTTTTGGGCATTTTTTGCATTTTTAGGGGTTTTTGGCCTTTTTACATAAAAAAGCTGTAAAAAGGCCAAAAAACACCCAAACAATTTTTTTCAATTTTTCCTCGAAAACAGTATTTTTTTTCATCATTTCGAACGTTTGTCGAAAAAATTTTGAAAAAAATGTTTTGCGATAACTCGTCCCAATCGGCCCTCTCCTTTTAAGCCTCTTTAAATATACCCTTATCTGCAAAAATGACATCTCCTCTTTTGGCATAAGCTGGGATAGCACTAGCAATCGTAGCAAAACCATAACTATACAATACGGCTTCCTCACAACTAAAATAATATATGATAAATATTTTTTGTACTTATTCACTTTTTATATCAATTTTTTGTACGAAAAAATTTTCTTTTTTTACTAAAGTATTTTTTCATTAAAAATTCATTTTTACCACTGAAAATGATATTTAAAAATGACCATTTTTCTACCCTTATCACTATTGAAGAATGGCAAAAACGGCCATTTTTAAATATCATTTTCAGTAGTAAAAAAGATATTTTAATGAAAAAAATACTTTAGCAAAAAAAGAAAATTTTTTCGTACAAAAATGATATAAAAAGTAAGTACAAAAAATATTTATGTAATAATATAACAATGCAAAATCTTCTTACTAACCCAAAAAATTCAGCTAACTCTTTCTCAAGGTCTAAATGAACATCTACAGTACCATAAAAACCTCTTGGACCACAAGAGCCAACACCATACTTAAAAATAGTCTTTTTGGCAACTTCCTAAAAGTCAAAGTCTAGATTCGAAACCTCAAAAAATTGACCTCGATACGAGAATTGCCAACAAATCCTAAAAAGTTGGAAGTTGCCAAATTGAGATATTCTTTTCCATCAATAGAAACAACTTTTCCTATTTTTCTAAAAAGAATAGGAATGAATTATTTAGAATAAAGAAAATACCCGTCGACATAGCGAGGTTCGGGTACAACTTCGTTGGGATCCGACTCCGGAACAAGTGGTTCAGGAGTCCATTCAGCAATAAGCTCATCTTTCTCCTTTAAAAAATGTGGTGAATAGAATAATCTTTTGGAGCTACTACACAATGGAGGGAGTCCATGTAAAAAAAAGTTGTCGTGGCGAAAGTTATAGTGCGGTTTTTTCGCTTCGAAAATGTCAAATTCGGATTCCCCGTATGTTTTTACCCCTCGAAGGGTCATTTCCAGAAAAAATTTCACATGGCCCCCTATTGTGTAGTTCTCCAATCTTTTTACCTGTTCTGTAAGATGAGGAAATGGATCTTTTTTGGTCTTTTTTCGAAATACTAGTAGATAAATAACTAGGGCAACAAGAAAGGCTTCGATAAAATAGTGAAAATGCCAAGCCTAAATATCATTGTTTGAAACATTAAATGATTAAAGTTATACAAATGAGATAGCATCATTGAAAGGCATTCTAAGAGCTTCTAACATTGAGCAAGATAAAGTAGAGGCAAATTATTAACCCAATAAACAATTCTAAACTTCTAAATTATTGGTCATTATACTAGAGGGAGGAAGGGGGAGGTAAAAGTTTCAGAAATACGAATCAATTTTGGCCAAAAATGTGATTTTTATCCGAAAATTCGATTGTTGTCAAACATTAAATTTTTGGCCAAAAATTCGTCCTATTTATGGAAAAAAAAATCAAATTTTTTCAGAAATGTGCAAAAAATAATTTTTCTTTTTCTTTGAAATTTGTCCAAAAGTTTCAAACCAGGTACCAAAAGTTTCAGAGATATGATCGACGTATTTTTCATCTACTAGTTATTTTCTGATACTAGAAATGAGAAATACGTCGATCATATTTCTGAAACTTTTGGCCACCTGGTCTAAAACTTTGGGCACCTGCTCTGAAATTTTTGCCCCCTCCCCAACTAATGACATAAAAATTGTAAAATAAAAGTCAATAACTCATGACACATATAATAAGAGGATGTAAAACCTTTATTTGCAAAAGGTGGAAAATCAACAAAAAATATAAAGTATAAGTAATACATTCAGCAAACCCGAATAAATATGTAATAACAAAAAAATAACAAAAACAATTTTATTGTAAGCTTTTTTGTTTTTTTCGTTTCTTTTTCAATTTCGGCTGGAAATCTTGCACTCGTTTTTCAATGCATTCAACAACCGACTTCTAAAAATAGCTCTATAACATAGATAAAGATAGGTCTAACAGGAGTGCCAAGTCTGCTGATTTTTCAGTGTCAAATCTGATTTTTGAGATGCGAAATTTTGTCAAATTTATAAGAAATATAATGAAAAATTAGCAGCATTTTGCTCATTTTTGCTCCTAAACTCTGATTTTTGAAGTCAGATTTGCTGATTTTGAAACAAATGTTTTTGGCATCCCTCTAGTTTAACACCTGTTTCTTTCTTTTTCTTTTCAACTTTGCACTAGATTCTGTATACATCTTTTCTGGACTTTCATCCAAATCAACCGTTATTATATGTCCTGCATTCAGAGTGGAATTGAAGCGGTCATCGTCTCTTGGTACAGAAATTCCCATCTTTTCCAAAACAACTTCAGCATCCATTCTGAATTTTTGAAAGGGTTTCGATTTAAGATGGGTCAAGTGAATTGGGAAGTCTATAGTATATACAAGGTGTATCAAAAAACTGGGATTGGGACGATTTTTTCATGTTTTTTCGACCCAAAAATTTTTCAAAAATGACCTATTAGGGCTAATTTTATGCGAGGAATTGATTCTTACATATTTTTAAACTGCGGCTCTAAAATTTGTTCCGAAAAAGTTTCTTCAGACATATTAATAAGGTTCGTAATAGTTTTCACCGCTGTTCTACTAGGCTTTGACATATTTTCCAAGTTTGTAATATTACCATTCGGAATTGAGCGTAACTGTAATTCGGCTGACGAAGTGGGAAAACTGGAAATTGTAAAATCATTACACGGTGTATAAAAAACAATCGGAATTTGGGCAATTTTTTCATGTTTTTTCGAGCTGAAATTTTTTCAAAAATGACCCTATTAGGGCTAATTTTATGCAGGAAATCCCAAATTTCTGGTGTTTTATACACTCTGTAAAACCAAAATTTCAAAACTACCTTTTATCCGTGCTTCTAAACCAATATGCAAGTTCATTATAAGCCTTAGACAATTGGTAGATGTGCCGTAAAGATTCTTTAGCTATATCTGAGGCAATCGCAATCAACATTAGATTGAAGGTAATCTAAAATTTTATGTTTAACAACCGAAGTTTTGAAAAACACCTACCAAATGGTTCAGCTCAATATAGCCCATAGAAAAATGGGCGGATTTTACACATAATAAACGAAGTCGGTCCAAGCGAATAATTCTCTCGAGAATTAAAGAAGCCACATAACAAGTAGCTGAAGTTGAAGGGGCACATGTATAGTTGGAATTTGATAAGCCCTAAAAAATTAGTTTTGTGTAAAAAATAATTAACCTATATGTATATTGTAAACCATCACCGCCATAACTACATGGAAGAAAATGGGGAACCTTCCCATTAATTATTTAATTTTGGGGAAGAAAAAGGAAAATTCGGAACTAGTATCGATCCTATTGAAAATGAAATTTTTCGAAAAAATTTTTTTCATCATCTGGATTTGACTCCTCTATGATGTAAGCAAATAAGAACATGGTATAAGCAAATAATTTTTTATAAAATGCAACTTTTCACAAATTTACCTGTGAAAGTTTCGATAAAATCTCAAATAAATTCCTCTGATTGATTCTCTTTAATTCACTATAGACTTGAAGAGTAACTTTCCAAAACTTTTGATGACGATTTGATTGCCCAAATTTGTACACAAGTGCATCATAAATTTTCATACTGCCAGATGAGATATTACCATCAATTCCATTAGATTTCCATGTTGAAAGTATACCTTGTAATTGAAATCTGAGTTTTCGTAAATCAACAAAGACGGAGGAAAATGAAGAAAATAATTTTGGTGGAGCATTTTTTAAGTGAAGATTGATTGTCTCTAAAAGTGTATAACAATTTCTTATAAAAAAAAACAATAAAATCAGTAGTAAAACTCTATATTGTCCAAATTTTTTCATTTTTCAACAAAAAAGTCCCAAATTTGACATTTTTTAAACCAAAAGTTCTTCATTTTCTGAGCATTTTCAGCATATAAACAAGTATTTTTTAACAAAAAAGGTCGACTGAGGCGCTGGTCGCTCAAGGATTTCAAAAAAATTTTGGGGGGACCAAGGTAAACAATTTTTTTGAAAAGGTCCCCTCATTCTTGGAGTCTGGCTACGCCACTGGCACGTTATGTACGGTTCGTATCAGTTTTTTTCGGTGAACAGAAGTCACCGTGAAACTCGTCGTGACGATAGTTATAATGCAAAAAAAATTACCTAGCAAAATTTCATTTGAAGACATTTTCTATTTGTAACAGAACTTTCAATAACTCCAGCTTTACATTAATACCGAATCAAACATGAAATCTAAAATTGTTTTACTATTAAAAAAATTAATCTTCTCTGCGTATGTCTCCGACAGCGTTTTAACCACGGCGTCCGAAACTTGCAAAAAAGTTCCGCCATGGCCGACTGGCTAGGACTCTACGATTACACGCTAAAGTCACGAGTTCAAATCCCGTTTGCGTCCATTTGTTTTAATTTTTTTAAAGAAATCGGTTTTTTATATCTCGCCGAGACAAATAAATTGACACCAAAATTATTGAATTTGAACAATTTTTGGGTTATTGAAACGAAAACCCTGATTCACGTTTTCGTTTCAATAACCCAAAACATTGTTCAAATTCAATTATTTTTGTGTCAATTTATTCGTCACGGCGATAAGAAATGGGCACTAGGTCTTTGGTCACCAAAAGTGATTACGGTTTTTGGTCACGAATTCTGGGTAGCGTTGATTTCCGACAGTTACCGCGGGCATTTTATTTTTCTCTCATGACATTTTTCACTTACTGAGTCATGCTAATCAATGAATTGTTCGAGAGGAAAAATATTTGAAGAATGAATTTTGAAGTTTGTTTTCATATTTTGGGGTCCTAGCAACCAAAATGTTTATTTTATTCACTTCTAAATAAACGTCTAAAATTTTAATCAAAGGTCATTTTCAAAAAATTTCACCTAATATAGTCCGTTTCAGCCCCAACTATAAAAAAGCTGGACTCAAAATCCGAAGTTCAAGTTGACCCCCCCCCCCGAAATTTTTTCTGGGTACGCCACTAGTTACAACTATAGTTCATAGAGCGTAAATCTTGCTTAAAAACATAAAAATAATTTGTAAAAATTCTAAAAAAACAATATTTGTAGCATTTAAAACTGTTTTTCAAGAGATCAAGTTTTGGTATTAAATTTGCGAGCCGTGTAACACCTCAACCATACATATCCAGTAGGGGGCGGACACTTGCTTGGAGGGAGGGTGGGTGGATGAACAATTAGGGGGGGGATAAGGGGGGTAATTTTTTAAACGATTTTTTCAACAATTGATTTTTTTTATTCGAAAAATTTGGAAAAATGTTAAAAATTGGGTCAAAAGTCGATTTTGAGCTCAAAATAGGGTAAAAACTGATTTTGTTTAAAGTAAAAAATTGGTTCAAAAATTATATAATTTTTACAAATTTTAGCCTAAAATTGGGGGGGGACACTTCAAAAAATGTCTGGTGGGTGCCAAATTTTCCTGGGTGGGAGGTGGACCGTCCCCCCCCCCATTGGGTATATATGACCTCAACAATCGACTTTACTGAAAAATGACAAAAAATCGATTTTCTCAAAAAGATCGAATCAAAAATTTTTTGTGCCAGACACCCTCCATACTAAAGTCAAACCTCCGCTTAACAGCGACCACGCAGGGATGCCGATGGGAAAATTGGGTATATATAGCAAGTCGATTCCTTTATATACCAAATTTTCCCGCCAGCATCCCTGCGTGGTCGTTATGTCCCCCGCCGGGTGTCATAAAACGAAGGTTTGACTGTATAAGGAACAACTTTGTAGAACATCACTTTTCATGAAACATCAATCTAACACCTCAATTAAATTCTGAAAATGAAATAGAAACAAATGGATGGTATATAAGAGTATATAAATTCATAATGAAGGAAAATCGATCTAAATTTCTGTTAAAAAAATCGCGAAAAGGAATTTTCCAACATGGATTATCCATGATTGATATTTTCCAAAAAAATATTTCCGAATAAAAATTTTCGATGAAGATGCACAATGTTATAAATGGACAAATGAAGAAAGGGCAATCTTATTCTGTCTGAGAAAATATCTAACCAAAGAACTTCGTCGGCAAATGTTACTGCTCGCATCATTTGTGTTGATTCACAGTTCATAGTCCGTGATCATGGCTTGCCCGTATCATTCCGGCCAACAATCGTACGATTATGTTAAACAAAATGACAGGCAAACACAAAACTTACATATTAATTCAAAACTATTTTGAACACTAGCAAGAATGTGTCAATTTGTGTAGTTTCCCTTAAAAAAGTCGTTTGCACCTGCAGGCTAGTGCATGAATGATAGAGTGGAAGAAGCCAGCAAAACAAGAAATATCGGTCTTTTAGATCCGCAATCAACCCCGATCAACCATATAAATTACTTGGTTAAACCGCGTGGCTTGCATAAACATGGTGTGTGCTTGATCTTTACGTCAAAGTGATGCAATTCACATCCGTTTTCCTATTTATATTTCCGCGTTCACTTCAAAATTGTTTATTTTGATTAGTTGGATTTGAAATTTGGAGGCACTTTTACAGGGGAGGCAAAAGTCCTGAGTCAGGAGTCTATTTTTTTCAGAAAATGCAATTTTCTCGGGTTTTCTTCATTTTTTAGCGCCCCAAATAAGCGCTTCACTAAACCCCTAGGTGCAATTTTTCACGAGGAATCGAATGAACCCACTTTCGTCCCATGAAAAGCGCAAGAAACTCGAAAAAATGGGATTTTTTCAAAACATTTTCAAAAAATCCTCGGGTTTCCTGCGCTTTTCATGGGATGAAAGTGGGTTCATTCGATTCCTCGTGAAAAATTGCACCTAGGGGTTTTGAGGGCTTCACTAATTCATCTCGACGATTTCGAGACCGTCGAAACTGCACTAATTGCACGTTTGGGGCGCATTAATTGCAATTAGTGCTTCCAAAATTTCGAGACGCAATTAGTGGAAAACTGATGCATTTTTGCGTCAGATGACGCATTTTGAGTCAGGCTTTTTGAGTACGGGAGAGAGGTTTTCAAGTGACTGATAACACATATGCATTGAAATTTTTATGTTTCTAGTAAAAACTTGCTGACTCAATTTGCGTCAGAAATGACGCATTTTGCACACCCATATACCGAATAAATGCCATGAAAATTTTCTTTTGACCTAAAAATTTCACTTTTATTGAATTTTATTTTCTTTCTAGGAGAGTTCTAACTTGGGTTTTGTAACAATGCCGCCGCCAACTAGACTTTTGCAGCCGTTTAAAGTGCCTATAAAGTTATTAATGGGCCCCGGGCCTAGCAATATGCGTGAAGGTGTACGTGCAGCTTTGAATGCTCCTCTTCTTGGTCATTTGCATACAGAATTTACTGATGTAAGTTTTTTGGAATTGAGTCAAAAGGATATTAGTGGATGAGCAAAAAAGAAAATGTATTTTTGCGTTTTTGGCGAAAAATTTTCAATTTCTACTATACCCCTATAGGCGTCATTTTTAGAAAAAATTTTCAGGTCCGAAATTCATGAAAAAATTACAAAAGTTACACTTTTTTTGGGACGAGACTCTGTATAAACAATTTTTTTATACAAAATTTTCTTAGATAATGGATGATGTAAAATCTGGTCTACAATATCTGTTCCAAACTAACAACTCTTTAACTTTTGCTGTTTCTGGCACTGGACATGCTGGCATGGAATGTGCTTTGATGAATTTACTTGAGCGTGACGAAACACTCTTGGTTGTGCAAAATGGCATTTGGGGTCTACGAGTCGCAGATTTAGCTAAGCGTTTGGACCTTCAAGTTAAAGTTTTGAATGCAGAAGTTGGAAAAGCTGCTTCTTTGGAAGAATTTTCTCAGGTCTGCCTCAATTGGCTCTCCCGTTTTAAATAATTGTCTAAAGTTAAATTCTTAAGGCTATTGATGATTTCAAACCGAAAGTAGCATTTGTATGCCATGGTGAAAGCTCCACTGGTGTTATGCATCCTCTTGATGGCTTTGGTGATGTGTGTCATAAGAATGGCGCTCTTTTACTGGTTGACACAGTTGCGTCAATTGGTGGAGCTCCCTTTCATGCCGATAAACTTGGAGTAAGCTAGCCTACATTTGTAACTAACCTACAGTAGCAGACAAAAATCTTGGGCTAAACATTTAAGCATGCTTATGAAAAAAATCGAAAAAATCAAATCCGAAGTCACAATGAGATTCGTCATAGTTTATTACCCCGCGAAAAAAATTGTGTCTGAGAAATACTTTTTCAGAAGCTGAGATTCGATTAGTTCACTTATAAGCATACTTAAATATTTGGCTCAAGTTTTTTGTCCACTACTGGTATATATTTTAGGTCGACTGTGTTTATGCAGCTACACAAAAAGTTCTCAATGCACCACCTGGATTATCACCAATCTCCTTTAGTGAATTGGCATTGTAAGCTTGTGTGAAAAAATTCGCTTTAACATAATCATTTTTTAGGAACAAAATTAAACAACGAAAAACTCGTGTACCATCATTTTATTTTGATGCACTAGAGCTGGGAAACTATTGGGGTTGTTTTGACGAACCACGCCGGTTAGTTTGAAATTTCAAACTACAGTAAAACCTTTCAATAATGAAAAAAATTTGTGAAAAATGACGAAATTTTGTGAAGATTTCGACTTTTGTTAGACTTTTTTTGCCATTTTCTGGCTAATTTCATGAAATTTTCTCATTTTTTACTAAATTTCTCAAAATTTTCACGAAAATTCGACGAATTTTTTTCAAAATTTCAAGAATTCAATCTTTTTTAAGACTCAATTTTGCAAGAAGTCGTGTATTTCGAAATTTATTTGAAATTCTCAGGGTCACTATTAAGAAATTTGACTGTAGGTGAATTCTTTTTAGTTACCACCATACCGGAATTATTTCACTTGTTTATGCACTTCGTGAGGCATTGGTTGGTATTGCTCAAGAAGGTTTAAATGAATGTGTAGCTCGCCATCAACAAAATGCTAAAATTCTTTATTCTACTCTTGATGAAGTCGGCCTAAAACCTTTTGTTGAAGATCCGGTATTTTTATCGCTTTAGGAATTGCAATCATACCTCAAAGACAGGGCGGGTAAAAATCCCCGATCGGGTGGATGGATGAATGACCAAATTTTGGTAATCGGATGAGTGGTGAGGGGAGTAATTTACCCCCTTCTTTGACCTATGATTGCAATAATGTAATTTTTAGGCATTACGCCTTCCTTGTTTAACAACAATCGCCGTGCCGCCAAATATCCAACCTAAAGAAGTAATCGATTATCTTATGGCCCAGAAAATCGAAGTTTCCGGTGGTCTAGGACCAACTTTCGGGAAAGTTTGGCGCATTGGCACTTTTGGAATCAATTCGGACAGAGACAAAATTCTCGAAGTTATTCTTGCTTTGGATGAGGCCATTAAAAGTGCTACTGGCTTGGCTGATAAAAAGACGGCGGCTCGGATTTAAAGAAAAGTTAGAAGATCATTAAAAAGTTGCTCAAATGTGATAATAGAATTTGTGATTTGTCTAGTTTTAATATGTCTTTCATATTTTATAATTTGATTCATTTTTCCATTCCAAGCTTTTTAAATATTTTTTCTCATAAAATGCTTGTAGTGCCATTACAGAGTGAGCCAAAAAACTGTACTTTTGTGTTTTTTTGGCGAAATTTTTTTCAAAAATCAGCTATAAGGGGTATTTTCATGCGAGAAATCGACTGCACGCATCGAAAAACTTTGTAAACGCATCCCAGACTATGAAATATACAATTTTCGAAATTAATACCGAATGTTGGGGGAAACAGTAATTTCAATAATCTTTTGTAATACTTGAAAATACGACCATTTGATATTTTACGGTCTGGGTAGCGTTTTCAGGGTTTTTCGATGCGTGCAATCGATTTCTCGCATGAAAAAATACCCCTTGTAGGTGATTTTTGAGGAAAAAATTGAAAAATTTTCACCAAAAATGCAAAAGTACTTTTTTTGGCTCATCCTGTATATGTATAAAGAAATAAATATTTTTCATCCATATTTTATTTCTATTGTTAAATATTACATATATCGTTGATGTCTATAGTCGTTTTTTGAGGAACAATCAACTTTGTAGAACAAAAAATGCGGCGTTATATATATTGGCGGCTCAAAATGAGGGAACCGTTTGGATTGCTAATTGGTACTGTTCCTAATATTCATGCAAAGCATCCTCGTGCTTGCAATAAAACTATTATGGTGGAAAATAACGATGTTGATTCGGCGTTTCATTTGTTAAACAGGTATGTTTTTTTCAAATGTCAGAAATTGGAATTTGTTCCATTTCATAAATTGAGGGCAAAAAAGTATTACAGGATGAGAAAAAAACCGTACTTTTGTGTTTTTTGGCGAAAATTTTTTTAAAGAATCTCATGAAAATATCCCTTATAGGTGATTTTTGAAAAAAAATTTTGAAAATTTTTCACTAAAAAAACGTAAAAGTACGGTGTTTTTTGACTCGCCCTGTACATTACTCGATTTTTTTATAGATTAATGTCGACTGAAGGAATCATGCGAATTCTTGTTGATACTCAACGTTACATACCACCCACCCAACAACGCCGCAAGATTTCTCAAAAGGCAATCAACTCCATTGTTGAAGAAGAGATGGATCGAAAAATGCGTTTTCTGATGAGAAAGAACCGAGAAGATCCATTTCCTGGACAAATCACTACATAACATTGGAATGTGTGATTCATGTTTTTGTACAATATTTCAGGATTATTAGGTTATGAATAAATTTACTATTATTTTTAAATATTTGAACTTTGTTTTCGTTTATGACGACATTAAAATGGTAGGAGTTAAATGAAATGCTAAAAACCACCCGCGGTCGTTAGTACGGAATCAGTGGCGTAACCAGGGGGAATTAGAAAAAATTCGAAACTAATTGAACAAAGTTGAGAAAATTCGAAAATAATTGGAAAAATTCCCCCTCCGTTTCTGAAAAAATTTGAAAATTTTCCTATCGTCCTCTCATGTTTTTTCCGATTTTGAGAAATTTTAGAAAAAAATGTCCATTTCAATTTTTTTCACAAAAACCATCAAAAATGGCTATTTTTGTGCCAAAATGTCATTTGTTACCAAAAAATCAAATTGAGTACCGCCCTCATGCCTGGAAAATTTTTTTGAAAAAATGCCCATTTTTATGACTCAACTACAGTACCGCCCCTCCCGTTTCCATGGAGGGGGGGAGGGTCTGGTTACACACGGGATGACAAAATTTTTGAAAATGCCTAAATTTTGTTATCCAAAAAACGAAGTTTTATATTATTCTTTCACGTGGCTGATAATCGTTAGCATAATTTTAATTCCTATCATTTATATATTGGATTCTGTTTTAATTTTATATTTATACAAAAAAGTAGCACTAGGAGTTTGGGAGAAAAATTTTTTTCGTAAAAATGACCCTTGGGGGTAATTTGATGCGAGAAGTCGATTGAATCGTCAAAACGCCGTCTTGACCAAGTTTTCGTGAAAATTTGCCTATTTCGCTTTTTTTCATCTTCGCCTGAAAAAAGGCGAAACAATAGGCAATTTTTCACGAAAACTTGTGCAACATGACGTTTTTACGCTTCGGGAGTGCGCTCAATCGATTTCTCGCATCAAATTACCCCTAAAAAAAAGGGTCATTTTTACGAAAAATTTTTCTCCCAAATGGTCGCAAAATGCACCCCCTTTAAAGACATAAGTGTATTATGGCAACATCCATTTTTTGTGATCGATAGCTCAAACGATTATTGAGTTATTTAAAAACGTGACATAGCGATTTTTCCGGATACAGAAGAAACTTTCTAGCTCAAAAAGCGTCAAAAACTACCCAAAATTCATAGTTTTTGCTAAAAAATTGCATTTTTTTAAGTTAAAAAGACAATAGCTCGTCACGTTGCTATATGACTCATCAGCAATCGTTTGAACTATAGATCTCAAAAAATGAGTGTTTTTAATCACAAGGCTGCGCACTTTTTTCATTGTAAAAGATATCGTTTAGTTTGAATATTACCTATTGTGATTCTTACAGTAATGGCCAACAAAAACGGAGATCATTTAAATGTGAAAGAAGAGGTAAATCAAAAAATTTCAGGAATCATTGCAGTGGCGTAATTTCAATTCGTGAATGAAGGGGGAAGAGCTTTTTACTAGGGGCAAAAAATTTTTTGATCGACGCGTACGTACAAAGCGTCGAAAATTATGAAAAACCTCATTTTTAAGCAAAAAACAGCGCCACAGGCGAAAATTTTGTTAGAAAATGGCCATTTTTAGCTGAAAATGCTCAAAAAATTACGATTGTTGTTAAAGAAATTAAAGATTATTCGCATTTTTTCAAATAAAAAATAAGATTTTCTAATAAAATTTGCTCAAAAAATAAGATTTGGACTCTCAAAATAAGGACAAATCTTATCAATAAGAACACTTGGCCACCCTGGGTATTTTGCTAGTTGAAATTTTCGCAAGCAGACTTGTTAAATAGCTTGTTAAAATATGTTCTTTATTAACATATAATCTTTAGCCTGAATATGTAGTAGTAGCAGAGTCAATTGATGGAGAAGCTATTGAATTGCCAACTAATGTTGAGGATAATACATTAGGTTTAACAACTCTAACTCATGCTTTCCCTGGAGCCACTGGATTAAAATACAAAAACCCGGCGACAAATGCTACGCGAGCTTTACTGTAAGTAAGGCTCTCTTCACAATGCGAGGAATCGATTTCTCTGTTTTTACACGGTGTTTTTTCTTTTATTAAATTTTAAATCATAAAAATTTTTTATGGTTTAAATCTAGATCTGAGGAACAACTTTGTAGAACATCACTTTTTTATGAAAAATTTTTGTTTATGGCTTAAAATTTAATAGAAAAAAATACCGAACAGAGCTTAAACGTATGTATAAATAGAGTGCTTTGGAATGCAGTGCGTGTTGGGGACAAATCATCAAAAAAATTGAACTTTAAAAAGTGGAAATTATGCCGCTTTCCGGGTTATACTTGTTGAAGGGATTTTTGCTAAAAAAATTTGAACAAAAACCTCTCCAGTTTCTTTATAAAGGGCATTGAAAAAAGAAAATAAATCCGCATATAATGCCTCGTAAGGAGATATGGTACTACTAAGGATTAGCGAGCCCACTAGACGTGAATTTTTTTCAAAAAAATTTTACTTTTCACAAAATTTCGATTTTTGAACAAAAATAATAATGACTTCTATAGTGGTACCCTTATGCGGAAATCGATTCGCACATTTTCAAATCTTGAAAATATTTTTCTGACCCCGATTCAGGATATTATATTGAAGCGAAAATGGAAAAAAATCGAAATTTGACCATTTTGCTTCAATACAATATCCCGAATTGGAATCAGAGAAGCATTTTCAAGGTTCGAAAATGTGCGCAATCGATTTTCCGTATAAAGTCACCCCTAGAAAGGTCATTTTCAAAGAAAAAAAAGTAAAAATTTTTTTGAAAATTAATTCACGTTTAGTAGGCTCGCTAATCCTTAGTAGTACCGAATACTTTTAGCCTTGATGCAACTGGAACAAAATTCTACCCGCCAACAGATGGCTGGGCCGGCAAACTGTTTACAGTGATTTGCCCACCAATTACAACTGCAGCAAGTGACAACAAGCGAGGCAGTAGTAGGTTACCCAGAATTTGTAAGATTTTCTAAGTGTTGGGAGGAGGAATTTGTATGATTAAGTGGTACGATTTTTGGAATTTCTTGAGTAGTGAGCGAAAAAGTGAATTTAGAATTTGAGTTAGAGTGAAGATAGGGGGATTTAAACTTTAATTTGTGGTTTCAACTTTATTTGTGGCGTGTGTAAGAGCTTGTTTTGTGTTAGGTGATCAGAATCCGAAGCGAAAGAAAATGATGGATGATGAAAATGATAGCGAGAGTGACACTGAGATGCATTATGGTTCAAAACAGAAACGAATGGATGCGGCTGAGGAAGAGCCGCGATGTGTGGACTTGATTGTGCTTGGTTTGCCATATAAGCTGACTGAAGACGAGCTCAAAGAATACTTCGAACAGTTTGGCAAAGTCGTTTTAAGTGAGGTATGTCAGTTACAATGGTTTATAACGACAGTCTGAATCAGCAGCACAAGAAAGGGGGAAAGCTTCCCCCAAAAATCTGAAAATTTTCTTAAAGGAGGTGCAGATCTTGGGTCAATCTCGGTCGAAAAAAATTTTTCTTCTAAAAGCAAAATCTGACATCAGATTTTTGTTCCCCGCATAAAATTACCCCTAAAAAATCACTTTTCGAAAGAAAAAATTTTTCGACAGAGATTGACCCCAGATCTGCATCCCTCCCCTCTTTAAGAAAAATGCACTTTTTAAGGGATTTTACAAAAAAATTTATATTTTTCTTAAAGGACCAGCCCAGTGAGAAAAAAGTTGTTATTTTTGTTGATATTCGGAAAGTTCATGAAAAATGGAGTATTTTTTGTTTTTACGGAATGTTCTGAATCATTGTAGTTTTTGAGATAATTGCGTTTGAAGCTTTGAATTTGTATATATGTTTTCGTTGTAATACACAAACTTTTTTGAATTTTTTGCGGAAAAATCGATTTTTGTATCAATTCTCAAAAATACCACTTTTTCGATTGTTCATTATTATATGTCGACTCTCCCAAACTTATAAGCCGGATTTTGATGCGGTTTTTTTTGATAGAATATGGTTTTTGAATGTCCTGAGTACGATAAAAATAAAAGCGAAGGTCTCCGAGTGAATTTAGGGCCATTTATGAAATTTTAAATTTAAATCGTCGATTTGCACTGAAAACGGGGTTGTTGAGCTTCTAAGTCCCATAACTTTAGCTAGGTGTGGTTTTGGTGGAAAATTTTAGGTTAAGTACAGATTGTTTGTTTTATTCTCCCACATTTCAAAAATTCGTCAAAAATCGAGTTTAAATCCATTTCCTTCGCTCTATAGCTCAATCGAACGTCCTAACACTGAAATTTTTTTACAAAAAATTTGATTGAAAAAGCTGTTAAATTCGATTTTTAGACAAAATACTGAAAATTATGATTTTTGAGGTCTCTACCCCAGTAGCATTTTCAGTATTTTTGGGCTAAAAAATCGAATTTAAAAGCTTTTTCAATAAAATTTTTGGTACTTATGCACTATCCCCCCACTAGGGAGGATTCTGCATAACTTAGACTAGTTCTAAGCATAGGTCTAAGCCTTAAGCCTAAATCAAAGCCTTTAGGCTTTGATGAAAAAAGATGAAAATTTGATTTTTTCAGCCTGGGGGATAAGTGCCAATTTTTTCTAAAAAATCTCATGATTAGGACATTTGAACCATCGAGCAACGGAAACGGATTTAAACTCGATTTTTGGCGCATTTTTGAAATGTGGGAGATATAAAAAACAACCCGTACAGCCACAGTAGCAATCGTTTTGATGGTCCGTTTCAGTTTTTTCAATAAATGCGGATGTTTTTAGATCAAACGAGGTACAAATGGCGAATCGAAAGGTTTCGGCTTTGTACAAATGGAAAAGTACGAATCCCAATTACGTGTACTAGCCAAGCACATTCATACAATTGGAGGTCGTAAATGTCAAGTGAAGGTGCCTCTATCGAAGGTACACATTTTTGTGATCTTTTTATACACATATAGTTAGGTCAATCCAAAAGTTCTGTTATGTGATTTCAAAGTTAAAATTGACTCCATCAAATAAACGTTTTAGAGGCGATCTCAAAATTTACATATTTCAAGCATTAAAAGTTATATGCAAATTTTAGCATGTAAAAATTCAAAAATCGATATTTTCATGGGAAAGTCCGTTTTGGATGAAAACTTTTTCAGTTTAGTGTTTTTTGCTGAATACGATCTCAACGTTATTTTTTGGTGAACACCTCAAGATCAGGGGTGCCAAGTCTGCTGGTTTATCAGAAAAATGCTGGTTTGAGATGTCAAATCTGGCAAAATGCTGATTTTCCAGTGTCAAATCTGATTTTTGAGATGCGAAATTTTGTCAAATTTATATGAAATATAATAGTAGCATTTTGTTGATTTTTGCTCCAAAATCTGATTTTTAAAGTCAGACTTGCTGATTTTGAAACAAATTTTCTTGGCATCCCTGCTCAAGATATAGTCAAAAATGCGTATTCGCGGAATTAATCCATATCCACCTGACAGAACTCTTTTGGATTGACCTAATATAACAATTTAGAAACCCGAGTCGTATACTCAAGATTTGGCTACGATTGCTAGCTCGAAGCTTTTCATTGGTCGTTTACAAGAAAAGACGAGTGCTGACGCATTGAAAGAGTTCTTCAATAAGGAAGCTAAAAAGATCGATCCCAAGTCTAGTATCATCGATGTTTTTGTTCCAAAGCCATTCCGATCCTTTGCGTTTATTACGTTTAGTAACCCAAATGTTGTTCAAAAGCTAATCAGGTAATTTTTTCAATTTGTGTTTCCGAGGTATCAGCATTTGGAGTTACCAGTAGCGTATCTAGCATCAAATTGGGGGAGGGGGTGCGAGAGTGGAATCTAATTTTAAATCAGAAATTTTTTTGTGTTTGGCAAAAACATAAGGGGGGACCATTAAGAAAAAATTTTCATTTTTCGAATTTTGGGGGTGCGATCGCCCCCAGCACCTCCTGAATACGCTACTGGGAGCTACTATATAGCTGTGCCACCCACGTGAACAAATTGTTAAAAAACGTTTCCCTGATTCATAAAAGGCTAGTGTATTGAAGCAAAAATCACATTTTTACGACTTTTACACAGGCTTTCCCTGAATCAGGGAAGCATTTTTTCGTTTCGAAAATGTCAAATTCGGATTCTCTACATGTTTTTACCTCTAGAAGTGTCATTTCCAGAAAAAATTTTTGAAAATTTTTTCATGTGGGTGGCCGCCCCCTATTGTGTAGTAGCTCTCAGCGTTTTTTAGGAAAGGAGATTTCATCATTGATGGAGCATCAATCTCGGTCTCAGCAGCTGCTCCTCGCCAAGCTTTAACTCCTGGTTATTCCCAGACGTATGGCGGAGCTCAATATGGTTATGAGAAAGGCCAATTCCAGCATCCACCAGCATCAGTGTGTCATGATTTAAAGAGCCTATTGGGTCGAGTTATCGCAAAAAATTGTTAGGTGTTTTTTGGCCTGAACTTTTGTAAAAAGGACAAAAAACACCCAAATTTTTTATTTTTCTTCGAAAACAGTATTTTTTCATCGTTCCGAATTTTTTTACGTTTGTCGAAAATTTTTTTTTTTGCGATAACGCTTCAATCAGTCCTCCCTCTTTAAAGATATTGATCTAAATTTCTGCTATTTAGGTTGCTCGTTCATCGCATCAACAGCATGGCTGGAATGACAGCAATTATCCTCCCAACTATCCTCCTCGCTATGATTCACCG
>JAQGBS010000376.1:0-22622 GCA_034698545.1 Acrobeloides obliquus
TGTTCAGCTGCCATATGATCAATGAGAGAAATGAAGAAGACGACGAAGAAGAAAAAGGAACATGTCTCCATCGCTTTTAAAATGGGACCAAATGGATCGGGAAGACGCCGGAAGTTGAAAATCACATTGGGGAAATTTGTCAAAAGAGGTTAGTTTTTCGTTTCAAAAATGGTACAAACAATATGAAAGTGTTATGAATGAAAAAAAATTATGGTAGTCTGTTTCAAAAAAGAGCCTAAAATAGAATTTTCATAGGCAATTCTATGATCGATTTGATGTACAGGGTGTCCCAAAAATGAAACTTTTTGCAAAAAATTTTCAAGTTTTTAATTTTCTTAGGCTTGGACTTAGGTCTAGGCTTAGGCTTAGGGTTGGACTTAGGCTTAGGTTTATGCTTGGGCTTTGGCCTAGTTATCAAAATAGCCCAAGGTGGCCCAAAATGTGCAAATTATGTTGTAAAATTATATTCCATTTTTAGAAGCAGCAGCAGAAGAAGGAAGAAAAAGAAGAAGTAGAAGAAGCATTCGCATAAAAATCGAATTTTCAAAAAGTTTCAACACAAATCCCCTGCTGAAAAAATTTCAGGAGTTGGAACTTTGTGTTGGAACTTTTTGAGAATTCGTTCAACTTGAACACTATTTTTATGCGAATTCCAAAATCTGAGAGCCTTGATCACACAACAACTTTTATTGCGGATATTATTTCTTCGGCGAATCACGAAAATATGCACATAAAATTTGCGTTCGGAAATGAGGAGAAGACCGCCGGCGCACACCTCTTGGTCATTCAACGGGCGTGTTTAAGGAATGGAACTTTCGGCATCCCGCTGGGATGCCAGTGGCAATTTTTAAACACCTAAAACAACCGGTTTTGAAAACATATAGTTGTAATGTTCGTGGCAAGATCCGAATCTTACTATATAAAAGGAGTTTTGGAGCTATAGGGGGCCACCCACATGAAAAAATTTTCTTCTGGAAATGACACCTCTAGGGGTAAAAATATGCGGGAAATTCGAATTTGATATTTAAGAAGCGAGAAATGCTTCCCTGATTCAGAAAAAATTTGTGTATTGAAGCGAAAAGTTGCAAAAATGCGATTTTTCGACTTTTCGCTTCAATACACAGGCCTTTCCTGAATCAGGGAAGTGTTTTTTCGCTTCGAAAATGTTAAATTCCGATTCCCCGCATGTTTTTATCCCTAGAGGGGTCATTTCTAGAAAAAATTTTTTCTCCAAAATGATTCATTATGGGTATTTTTATGCGAGAAATCGATTGCGCGCACCTTGAAAACGCCTCCTAGACCATGAAATATACGATTTTCGTATTTTTTCAGTTATTTTTGGTAGGAATTCCCACTTGAAAATCGTTTATTTCACAACCTGTGAGGCGTTTTCAAGGTTTTTCGATGCGCGCAATTGATTTCTCGCATAAAAATACCCCTAATGAATCATTTTGGAGAAAAATTTTTTGAAAAATTTGCGCCAAAAAATGACCAAATGGTGTTTTTGGAACACCTTGTACAGCCCAAATGACCGAACTTGACCCTCGACAAGAACATATGTGTTTATGTGTTACAGATTGGTCGGTGATTTTCTCACACATGTTTCCGATTTCAATAAACTATGGCTAACTCATCGATCAACTAGCGTTTCTTTCGCACAGATGAATTTTGCCGAAAACTGTCATTTGAAAAAAGGGTCGTTAATCGACACTGGAACAGGAGAAATTTATGGGCGCTAATGGAGAGAAATTCATTGGATTCTTGAAAATTTTTCGTAAAATGATGAAGGCTTTTTAGGTTAGACTAAATTTAGAATCTCAAAAGAATGATAGATGGATATAAAAAAGTCCGACCGGGAAAAAAAGTTGCCGTTTTTGTTGATTTTCGAGAGAAAGTTCATGAAAAATAGAGAAAAAGTTGAAAAAAGTAATACCATGTTTTCGTTGTAACACCGAAAAAACTTGACTCTAAATTATCTCGGAGCTATTTGGCGATTTAGAAATTACTGTAAACACGAAAAATACCCCATTTCTCATGAACTTTCCGAATATACACAAAACATGAAAACTTTTTCGAACGGACTGCTCCTTTAAAGCTACAAGAATTTCAAACAAAAGATCAACCCATAAGAATCAACTTTCGGAAAAGTCAACCGAACAAGAAAAGGTATATAACCGAATGCGTTAATCCGTTTCTCGCGCCCCCGAACTTCGCGGCCAATGACCCGTATAGTAATGGAAGTTACCCATTGATTAACTTATCGATGTAGAGAAAAACATTGATTTTAAGTACAGTCAAAAAAGTTGCCGTTTTTGTTGTCCAACAAAATTTTGGGTCAGACCCCCTCGCAAATTTTCGAAAAAGTGGACTCCCTCTATCCACGTATCATTATATGGAGGCTTGACTGTATAAAATTTAAAAAAAACTCCAATAAAATTGAACAAAGCCTATTCATTTTTTGGGTATAAAAGCACTCATCTAACAAAAACCGAACCAAGAGAGCTCAACGATTGAAGGGAATTAGCTTGACGTAGGAGAGTATGAAATGGCAAACTAATCGCACAATAAAAACACGGGCACAACTCGCTGATAAGGAAAGCATTGTCCTATTACTCGTTTAGGATACGACAGACAAGAAGTCCAAATTAGTGTACCCAACAAAATACATCATGAAATAAAACACCCTAACGAGAGCACATATAATCTAATAAAAAGTACCGAGAACGAGCGCCTATCGGCGCTCGGTCTTGGTGTTCTCGTGGACGTGCATGGCATCCCTGCGTGGTCGTGTCCTGGTGTTCTCGTGTATAAAAAAAGTTTTATTTGTTGAAAATTTTAAGACAATAGTGTGCTAGTGAGAATTAAAAGTCCTTGATTATTTATGCATCAATGAAGTTTTATAGCAGACGTTGGAAATTTGGCGATGTATAAGAAATAGAATTTTTGAATTAGGCGCCGAAAAAGAAAGAAAAGAAAATGATGATTTTAGTGCAATTTTTAAAATAGTCGATTTTGAGAGGCTTCAAAATACCCGAAAATCGTGAAATTTTGTGTTAAAGATTTATAGATTAACACTTACACTAGCGATGTAGCAAAAAATTTCAAAAATCTAAGATGGTCACTTGTAACACATTTTTTGTGTTACAGGTGTAAATGTGACGGTCCCTACATGAAACTACGTCACTTTTTTCAAATTGAAAAAGATTTTCGATTCCCAACAAATCAAATACAAAATTTCTTTCTCGTCAAAAACCCATCTAAATGTTTTGAGAAGGATAAGAAAAAATAGTAAATGTCGAATGGATTCCCACAATAAAAATTCCACAGTTATCGGCTAGTACATGGTATAAGAATTTTTATGACCTAACTACAACACAAAGAGCACACATCTAACAAAGAAATTTTTATACAGAAAAGACAAAAAGTTTTTTCTTTTGGCGCAAAGCCAGAAAAGAACTAATTGAGATGAGGTTTAGTAGCCAGATATATTGTCGTTCCAATCGAATCATATAATTCTGATGAGCCGACTTGTTCATATCGATAGATGTTCAAACCAGAAGCGGACAAATTTTCGACGAATACTCGTTTCTCCTAACATAAATGTCTTCTAAATGAAGCTAACATGTAAGTCAGATCATGTAAGTCGTAAAGCCAATGTAAAATCGAGTTATAACCAAGCTGACCATATTTCAAAATTCGCATAATTTGATCCTTAAATGGGGTAACCAGGGATGCCAAGTAAAAAATGAAAATAAGGACAACCGTCTCAAAAAATAAGATTTCTCAGCCAAAAATAAGGACAATTAAAAAATCTAATTTTAATAGAAATCTTTATTTTTCCGGACAAGAAAAAACAACAACAAATCAAGTTAATCAGAAAACAAATGAAGGATGTTTCGACACAAAATTTCAAAAAATTATTTTCGACAGAAAGTTCCGAAAGATATGTTTTGAAAGGTTATTTTTAAAAGGTAACTTGTGAAAGATTTTTTCGAAACGGACATTTAGACAAGTGTCAAATGTACTCTCCACTTGTTGAAATCAGTTTCCAAAGTAACTTGTAGAAACTTTTCGAAATGTCTGATTCGAATATAACTTTTCGAAATGTCCGTGTCAAAATTAACTTTTCACAGCCATTTCTGTCGAAACACCCTACAGCCCATTCCTTTTTGAACAAAACATGCAATAACATATATAAAATGCCAATTTTTTTATTTTTGTGCATAAAGGGAAATCATAAATTTAAGACAAAATGATTACACTGTAAACAATATGATGTAATAATAACAATAATAAATAATCACACATAGGGTACGATACTTGGTGTTATAATAAGAAAGCGCAGTAGCATATGCAAGGATGGAGTTGAGCCAGTACAAAAAGGCAAGGATGGAGTTGAACCAGTACAAAAAATGGTTGGCGAAAAGATGGTTGCGAGATTTTCGGCAGACATTTTGTTCTCTGAACAATTTTGAGACACCTTTTGGAGATGTACCAGTAAATAATTTAAGGTATAGGCATTGCATTCGTTTAAATCTTCCAGAGCTTTGCTTTAAAAAATAGGGTTTAGTGATCTGGCAATTGAACCCTTACCGGCAGCATTTTATCCTTTCCCGCGCAATTCTAGTTGAAGAATAAGCTCCAAAAAGACTTCGAAACACCGAAAATGGCACCAGCTGTTGAGGTAACAAGCGTAAGTACATTTTCAACAATCCAGCAACTGTGTGAATATCTTCCACAAGTGATAAATCCACATTCTGTCCCATATCAAATTGTGTTCGGAGACGTTCCATTAGATCATGTGAGCCTAAAATAATAGATGAAAAAAACATCTTTGTGGAGAACAAATTTCGTTTTTTAAATTTAAATCAAGAGCTAAAACAATTGTTAAGCTCAATTTTTTTTAGCTTGCTGAGTTACCTGAAACACGATAGATTCCTTCAACATTCAGCCCACGTCTCTCCACCTCATGTATACATTTGATAAAAACAGGTGGAATTCGCACAGAATGGGCAATACACAAAGTTGTCAAATCCACAGCAAACATTCTCTTCACATATTTGGCTTCTGGAACACAATCGTTCCTGACATGATCACTACATTTCTTGTGCGCTGCAAATCCACAATCTCCACAGCGAACACCCTAAAAACGTGGACAAGTTCAACTGTCTAGACGGTCTGGCATAAAGATAAGTAGAAAAGACATTATAGATGGACCGGATTTTTCCAAAATCGGACTCCAGATTTTTCAAAAAAATCTCTTTTTACCCCAGAAAAATCTATTTATAAGCACCAAAATGTAAAAATTTCTTCCCAGATTCTAGAAATCAAAATCTACAATTTTTGTGAAAAACACTTTTTGCCAAAACTTCAAAAAATTGGAGAAAAATCGCTAAAAATAGAAACGATTGAATTTGGGATGTAGACGACATCACAAATCAAAATCTGATAATTTTTTTATTATCAAATGTCGATTTTATTCACTTTCCTATGGTCAAAATCAAAAAATTCAGAATGTTGATTTATGGGCTGTCGCATGGTCGAAAAATGGTTTTCCTAGATAACCCCATGTTTTACTCCCAGATTTGGATATTTTTCAAACATATAACCACATACTTGTTGAACCAATCCCCATAAAAAATTTCGACAATAATCACAGTAATGTGGCATCTTCCAAGTATATGGCACAAAATTATGGCATCGAGTAATATGCGCTTTCACTTTATGCAGTTGTTCCGCGTGCCGATGATACTGGGAATACGGACTGTGCTCATAAATAGCTTCATCGGCCATTTTCCGGATATAATCAGAAGCATGTTTGTCCACATACAACGAGATGAGTCCATCCGCCACCAAGAGATCCAACGTTTCGAATCTAAAATTGAAGGTTAATTTACAGAAAAAGATAATTGTTTAAAACGATGAACCTTTCACACGGTGAATCAATGCATGAAAAAAGCTCAGAAAATCCGAAATCAAGCATTTTCCTAACTCGAAAATAAATTTTATAAAATGCATGTCTAAAAAATTCTGCTTTGAAAACAAAAAATCAGGATAATTTCTTTTAAAACATTTTATAAAAAAAGCTTTGATCCACCATGCCTTTAAATTCATTATTTTTATTATTTTAGCATGTTAGTGTTTTCTATATAAATTATTTTTTATGAAATTTTCCCAAAAAATCGAGAAAATTGTTTTTTTCGGCTTTAAAAAAAGTAAAAATGCCTGAAAAAAGCAAATTACTGCAAAAAAAAGCAAAAATAGCAACCCTGAAAATGTGTCCTTGTTGGGAAATAAAGGACACATTTGTGTCCCAATGATAACTTTTTACCGATTCGGACCGTGTCTTAAGACAAAAAAGTTCAAGACGTCTTGAACTTTTTTTCATATTTTTAAGAGGAATAAAAAAGTTCGAGACACTATGATTCGAATCGTTAATAGTAAAAAGTTATCATTAAGACACAAATGTGTCCTCTGTGTCCCAGTCATTGGGACACATTTTTATGCCCTGATTGAAAAAAGATGTGATGAAAGAATTTATCCATCTTCAAATTGTTTCTTTACATACCTTTTCTCTCCCACATAATGAGAACCGATTACGTGATCAAAATACAACTTGTAATTCAAAACATTTCCATCGAAGAAAATACATAACGTGAAAGCATCAGCCGAGCGCTTAGGAGCCCGTACAAGATAAGCACCTTCACCAACTTCACGAAGCATCTAAATTTCGAGATTTTCTAATACGGAATTAGTTCCGAGCACCAACCTCTTCGGCATCAGTTCTTTCAATCAACCCATGATATTCGCTGCCATAGAATGATTGCTTGTTCACAATTCTATGCTTACACAACACCGCCTTGGGCTTTGGGGCTTTTTCTTGTAAGAGATACAGGTTCTGTTTCCAATAGCCGCCGTGAAATGAAGAATCATCATCCATTGAGACTGTTATTAAGAGTTAGAAATTCACAAAGTTAGAAAATAAGTATCAACATTCCATACTTTTCTAGATATGAAAATTTTGATATACAAATCCAGAAAACATAAAAAATCAAACTTTAAAGATAGTTGGACATTTATTTACTTTATCCTCCCCCAAAGAACAAAGACGGCATTCTTCATAGCTCGACAAGACGAACAAAATGACACCAAATTGATCCAATTTGATAATTGTTTTGGGTTATTGAAACGAAAACTCTGATGGATCAATTTAGTGTCGTTTTATTCGTCTCGTCGAGCTATAAAGAATATCGTCCTTGTTTTTTAAAACACCTTTTTTAAGAAAACAGAGCTTTATGCCACAAAACGTGTTACAAAATTTTTTTAAGGGTAATTACTTTTTTGTGAGATTTTCTCGTTTTTCTATCGATTTTCATCAAAAGTAACCTTGAAGAAAATTGTAGAAGAAATCAAGCTCTACAACTTTGTTAAAGGAGACTTAAAACGAATCTTAATAGAAAAAGATAAAATTCATTATCAAAATGAGTATCCTCACAAAATTTTTTTACTCGAAAAGTTTGTTTACATCCAATAATTAAGCGTATTTAAAAAATGTAAAATTCAGGGTTTTCGTGTCAATACTCCAACTAATTCAAACGAGGTCGAGACGAATTCGAGATGCCGTCTCGACTTGAGTCACAAATTCGAGACGTTTAGCGCGCAGCCTTACTCCTCCCATGAGGTAAAACAATTTTAAAAAAACAAAAAAATGGGTTAAAATCGCCAAAAAATTTTTTTCTTTTCAAAAAATATAAATTTTAGAAAAGAAAATTTTTTTGTTGAAGAAAATTTTTTTCAAAAATGACCTATTGGGGCTAATTTTATGCGGGGAATCGATTGCGCGCATTCCCGAAGCTTGAAAACGCTTCCTTGACCCTGAATCAGGGAATCGGAGTGTGTGTATTGAAGCGAAAATCGAAAAATTTTGGGTTTTCTGCCTCAAAATCATATTTATGGGGGTAATTTCATGCGGGGAATCGATTGCGCGCATTTCCGAATTTTGAAAACGCTTCCCTAGCCCTGATTCAGGAAAATGAGTGTTTTGTATTGGAACGAAAATCGAAAAATTTTGGGTTTTCTGCCTCAAAATCATCTTCCTGACAAGGGAGCTGTCAGAAGTGACTCTTCAGTTTTCCGATGAAAATTATGGCAGTAGGCCTTTCCTTACTGTTACGGCCTTTCGTTACCGGCCCATTCATTACCGGCCTTTCATTACCGAACCATTCCTTACCCACAGGGTTCAGCGCCCATGGGTGTTTTGTGTTCAGAACCCGGCGGATGGTGTGTTTTTGTGTTATGTACCCAAAAACACCTGGTTGATTTCGAGGTCTGCTCCACCCCTACTCGTTTGTGAAAATTTCCTAGGGCCAAATGAAAAAGTTTAAAAACTAAAGTGAAATTTTTTTGTACAAATCGTTTGCATTTACACTAAATTTTTTACCCGCTCACCACTGAGAATGAGGAACACGTTTAAAAATATTTTCGGGGTCATCATTTTAGAGTTACAGTTGTATTGGGTTATTCCAAAAGTTCGTGCACTTTTTTCGTCTTTCACTTTTTATACTTTATTGATAGAGTATAAAAAAGTGAAGTGCACGAAGTTTTAGAATAACACAAGTATTTTCAGAAACAACAGTTAATTTAGTTAACCATGGCACAGCCAAGTGATTTCAGCAGCACTAAGATTGTCAGTAATAATGTAGGTTTTAATTTGTTTTCAATTTACTGCATTTTCAGTGGAAATCTACTTTTCCTGAGAAATTTGAAACTGAGAAAGACTCGGACTTGTTTCTTCATCGTATTCTCTACGTATTTACGGCAACTGTTTTAAAATTTCGCAATATTTTACCAGCATCAGCATTTAAGCAACGAAAAATCACCGATGTGGAAAGTTATGGAGGTAATTTTTGCGTAGTTTCACCTTATTTATTTCGGGGGAACACGGCAGAAAAAGAAGTTAGGGGCAACGCGGCCAATTGCCCTCGGTATGAACTAATTTCTTTGAACTAATACTTTTTAAGATAGTCTCTTTTGGGTATTGAAGCGTGAAACGGGTGATAAAGTGGCTGAGCGTGTATCAAGATTGCTATTCTCATGTAAAGAGGCAATTGAAAATCGCTATGTAAGTTCAGATATTTACATTTTGGGTATAGGATTGTTGATCAAGCTCTACTTTCACAAAACGGAACTTATCACCTAATATGAAATTTCCTATTTGCTAAAGTCTTGTTGCCTAATTTGGTGAGAAGATCCGTTTGATGAAAAAATCACTTTGTGAAAAGTCTTAGGTGAAAGCGTTGGGGCTATTCAAGTTTGGGGGCCCAATGACGTGAAAAAAATTTTTATGGCATCGAGAATCTGCTCGAAGGCTATGAACACATGACTGTCAACATACTATTTATTTTAGCTTCGAAGTTTTGCTTTGGTCATTAATGAAAACGAAGTTGATCCAGACGTAAGTTTTATATAAAACTCGACTATAAATTTAGGATAAAATTGAAAAATTTTTAATTTCTGGGGTGCATTGTAGGTCGTCACAGAAGCCTTTGTTGCAACATTTGCTTATGGAAATAAAGATATTCTCAAAATTCAAGAGTAAGTTTATTTTTATTAGACTATCTTCAACAGATTTTAGCGTAACTGGACGCACATTGGCCGAAATGTCTTACCAAGGGCCGGAGAATGTCAAGCACCAAACTCTTTGTAAGTCTGTATTTTAATTTTTTTTAAACATTTTTTATGATTTTTAGATATGGTCGATAATATTCGAAGCATATGTCATCACATGAACGCTCTTTCCGCTAACTATCGGCCTTCATTTCGACTTAGTTATTACGATGATCGTAAGTTTTTTCTACAGAGTGAGTCAAAAAACTTTACTTTTGTATTGTTTTTTTTAGTGAAATTTGTTAAAAATCACTTATAAAGGGATATTTTCATGAGAGAAATCGATTGCAAAAAATTTTTTAGTGTTTTACAATTTTTATTGATTGAAACTTGCTGTAAAAAGGCCAAAAAATACCTAAAAATGGCAAAAAAAATCCAAAAATAGCCAAAAAAAACCTCTTAAAATGGCCAAAAAAACATGAATTTTGAAAAAAAATTTTTAGCTAGGACTATATGCGTAAAACTACTTAGATTATGGTTTATTCTCTTTTTCAGGTACACCAGCTGATTACGAACCAAAAGGATTTAATCCAGCGGCTAACGCATTTCGTTTTGACTCGAATTGTGTCAAAGTGGACATCGGTCGTATTGATACGAAACTTCATGCGTAATTTTTGGGCATTACTCAAGTCTGGGGACCCAATGATTGAAAAAAATTGAAATTTTTTTCTAGAAAATAATCCTTTTATCGTAATTTTTAACGAGAAATCCAAAAAACGCGCTCCCGAAGTCTAAACACATTTCCTTGACAATGTTTCGAGCAAAGTTTAATTAGTACAGGGTGGAATTAACCGGAATTTTGCCGTTTTTTAACGAAAAAATTTTTAAAAAAGCGATCTATTGAGATAATTTTATGAGAGAAATCGATTGCGCGCATTGGAAAATTCTGAAAATGCTAACTTAGCCATGAAATCGCCATTTTTCAATTTTTTCTTCAAATTTTTTGTCGCCAAAAACGACAAAATTCCGGTTTTTTAAAGTCCATCCTGTATAACTTGTGATTCTTGTTTAAAATGTGGCTCTAAAGAGGGATAAGTACGTCAATGTACTTAGTGAAGGTAAGGATACAACGCTGCGATCTGACTCAAAATTTAACTTTGCTTGAAACAATGTCAGGGAAGTATTTTTACGCTTCGGAATACGTTTTTTGGATTCCTCGTTAAAAATGACGCTATAGAGCTCATTTTTCGGAAAAAATTTTTCAAATTTTTTCATATTATTGGGAGCCTTCAGACTTAAACATAGCATAGCTCTATTTTTTCTCTCTCACTCTGAGTATTTTTAGTGGAGTGTTTGAAATTCAAAGCATTTATTTCGAAGAAGAAGAGGAAGACAATCTCGAAGAAAAGGTCGACAATACACTACAACAGATCGTTGCAAAGCGTATGGGCCGCTCGTTCGACACATCTATGGCAGTTGATTCTAGCGTACGTTGTTTCATTTTTACTGGAAAATTCTACCTACATTTCTTACTTTATTTTTTCTTATTCTATTTTTTGTAGTTTGCTATTACGCCAGTTACTAAAGGAGATACTAACGGTAGACAACAGACAACTAAGGATCGTGATGATATGGAGAGGGCTCGTTCGGTTCTTTCGGTATGTTTTATTTTTTTTGTTATATAATGTACTGGGTCGGATAAACATCGGCCTGTACACAGCATAGTAATTTTGGTCTAGATTTGGAGGAGGGGGAAGTTTTTTGGGAAAATTTTTTGACCTTTTAACAACAAAAAAAACAGCTCCTCAGGCGATTATTTGATTGAAAATGCTTGTTTTTAAGCTGAAAATGCTCAGAAAATTGCAATTTTTGTTGAAAAAATGGCCAATTTTGGCAGTTTTTGATCGAAAAAATTTTGGATATCAAGAGAAAATTTTTCCAGGTTTATGGGAAGGTTCCCCTTCCCCATAATTACGACATTGCCTGTACACTAGCTTAGGTAGTAATGGACAATGATTTTAGATGATTAGCATTTCTTCACAATCTCCAATTCTCACTGAACCAGTAAAACTGACCGAAATGGAAGTTTCTGGAGAAGAAACTAGCGACGATTTGCAAGCAGAAGTTGGCCGTAAGCGAAAATGTAAGTGTAATTTTATAAAAAAATGTATGTTTATTCGTGTGAGAATTATCATTGACGACACACATACACTACGAATGTGAGTTATTAGCTGTTTTACAACCAAAATTTCACATTCGCGTTACGCCACGTGGAGTCCGCCCCCTCCAAATTCGAGACGTTTAGCGCACAGCCTTACTCCTCCCGTGGATCAAAACAATTTTTAAAAAAAAACGAAAAAAATGGTTAAAATCGCCAAAAAATTTATCACACAGTCTACGAATTTCGAGATTATCCCGAAAATAATAATGCAATTCATTTTTGTATACAGTCTTTTAATGACTTTGTTTTAGCTGCTCCGACTGCTCGAAAATTGGATTTCAAGGAACCATCGCCGCCGAAACGAGGTCGTCCAACTCGAGCTCAAAATAAGAGGAAACAGTCATACGTAACGGAAGATATCAGTCATGGAACATCGTCATCTAGTAGTAGTGCGCTTGAATCGATCAGCGGCATAATTCAAATTAGTGAAGACAAGTAGGTTTTTCATCTTATGTGTAACGGAGCAACTTCTCGGAGTGTGCGCATTACCTGTTTAAAACAACTTTTTTTTTGTTTAGACCAGTCATAGTGAAATCGCCGCCGATTGTTCGAACAGCTTTCGAAAAGCAAAGTGAACGATTGTTTAAAGTGGGTTTTGATTTTTTTTTCATTTCTACTTATTGTTTAGGAAAATACGCCGCCATCTGCTCGAGGTTAAAGCAATCCATGAATCAAGAAGAATTTTATTTTAAAAGCATTTAAGAAATGCATCTATCCTTAATATAATTAAGGATAGTATAATAATTAATATAATAATCAATTGTTAAATCTTAATCTTTATGTGCTATAGCAAGAGTTAAATGCCGAGGATTGATTTTGTTGAAAGCTTGCTATGGTGTGTTTATTTGTTTGTTGGCATTGTATTAGTTTAATTTAATAAGTTGTTGGCTATTCCACGTATTCTCTATAGTGTTTTGTTACTACTAAGCATTAGCTGCTGCAAATGACAGAGCTATTTTTCTGTAAAACTTGATTTTTGACTCACACAACCATCGCCAATCAATTCGCCATAACCAAAAAGCCAAAGTTTCAGGCCAAATTGGCATCAACTTGACAAAAAATTCATGGATCCTTTAAGTCATAAAGAACCCTTTTTGAACCAAGAAGGTGCTAGTCAATATAGGGTCAAGAAAATTTTTTCAGACGTTGGGAATACGTTTTTTGGATTCCCCGCATTGAAAATTCATATAGGGTTTGTTTTTTAGAAAATTTTGTAAAAAATTTTTTCGAAAAAATAGCTCTGCGGCAGCTAATGCTTAGTAGTATCTAATGTTTTATCCTGTTTTGGTTCTATATATTTGTTATTTATATATATTATTGTCGGATTTCTGATTTTCTATTCATGTTCTCTTTTCTATTGATTAAAGGGTTTGTCATGATTATTCCCAAAAAAATTCAAGTGTAGAAAAATTTGTAGTCTCTAATGAATTTTATTTGAAACTCGAAAATTTATTTTGCAAAAAGACCTAATATTTTTGTGTGTTATAGCTAGGACTCTCCACAGAAAATTATGCAGTTTTTGACAATCATATATAGTCCGTTTCAGCCCCAACTATAAAAAAGCTGGACCCAAAATTCAAAGTCCGAAGTTAGCATCTCGTTCGATCTGGCAAGTTAAGCAACGTTGTGCCCACAGGCTTGATCCCACCAGGACAACAATTTTGATCTACAAAAAATTTTTCGTACAAACAATGGAGCAAAAATTTTTTGCTCCATTTGCAAGGGAAGTTTTTTTGTATATCGAAATTTTTGTCCTGGTGGGATCGAACCTGCAGCCCCAACGTTACTTAACTTGCCAGATCGGACGGGATGCTAACTTCAAACTTTGAAATTTTGGGTTCAGCTTTTTTTATAGTTGGAGCTGGAACGGGCTATAAATTTTTGTTTATTGGCTAATTACAGAAATATATAGTAATGTTTAAAGATTATGTCATAAGGATGAATAAAGTTAAACCTTACAAGGGAACGTTCTTCCTACATGGTTATTTAACCAAAAAATTTTTATTTAACCATTTATGTATAGGATTCATCGGTTGGTCATAAAAATGTTTCACACTGATTTTTGGTTAGACTACATGATTGCTACAGGCTATGATATAAACTAAGACTTATGTTTAGGCTATGCTATAATCTAGGTTATTTTTAGTCTCGTTTAAGCCATAAAAACTATTTTTAGGTCATATTCTGGAATTCTTTTTTTTCTTCAAAACCCCACAAAAATATCTATTTGGACCATTTCCACAGAATCTCCTTTGCACCCAGATTAAAAGTCTAATTAATTCTTCCATTTTCTGATCTAATGACTTTTTTTAGCTCATTTGCACTCCTACAAGTCCCCATAGATGCAATTTTTTGATCCAAAATTAGTTTATTTTCACAGAAAAAAACATCATGTTTCTTATTAGACGTTTGAAGTACACATATAAATAACATGATTTTCCTGGTCTGACCTATTCTTATTCTTGAATGAGGAGGTCTTCTATATTAGTGCTGATTGTTTTATTTTATATCATGGCCTATATTAGTGCCTTTTCTTTGTATAGAAATGTAAATAAAAGGTAAGGTTTATTTCGATTTTTACGAGAGAATTATGAAAATTTTACAAGTAACACTATCGACTTGCCTATCCTCCGATTTTGACGAAATCGGTCTAAAATGATACTTTTACCCGACTTGAATATAAAATTTTTTTCCCTATAGAGCTTCCCTGAGAAGATACGAGCGTTTCAAGTTTGTTGAATATACAGTAATTTGAATCAATTGTAATTTTTGATTCAATACAAGTTTGTTTATTGAAACGAAAATATCGCACAGTAGAAAATTCAAAATTTACAGACCCGTTTGGGACGAGCGATAGCTTATTGAGGTCTCAGGAATTCAATGAGCTATCGCTTGTCCCAAATGGGTCGGTAGATTTTGAATTTTCTAATGTCCGATATTTTCATTTCAAAATTAGCAATCGATTCAACAAACTTCAAACGCTCGTATCTTCTCGGAGAATCTCTATGGGGAAAAATTTTATGATTAAGTCGGGTATGAAGTATTCGACTGGTTTCTTCCAAATCGAAGGGTAACAAGTTGATAGTTTTAATTATTAGACATAATTTGGTGGATAGTAAACGAGAAAATGTTGATTTTATGAAGAATTTTTTGATAAGAATAAGACGAACAGCTAAACACTATCCAAAAGTTTGTTATTTTTCACCAATTCAATGTTTGTTTACAAGAGAGGAAGAAAATTCGACGGTTATTAGTAATACAAATGATACTATTGTTAATAGAAATGTGACAAATGTTGAATAAAAATTTCATAGGAAGGTTGTATGAATTTTTTCCGATACAAAATTGTTCATAATGTTCAAATTTGCATATTTAGGCTGCGCGCTAAACGTCTTGACTTGCGTCTCGAATTCGTGACTCAAGTCGAGACGGCCTCGCGTACTGACAAAACATGAAAACGAGATTTTTTCTCGGAAAATGAGCCGTATATACTTCATAAGCATGTGATTCTTGTTAAAAATGTAGTCCTAAAGCGTCGCATGAAGTAGATACGGTTCATTTTCTGTAAAAAAAACTCGTTTTCATGTTTTGTGAATGCGCGCAATCGATTTTCCGCATCAAGTTACCCCCCTAGAGAGGCCATTTCTAAAGAAAAGACTTTTTTTTAATTACAAAAAAAGTAATCCTTAGTATTATCTACTCTTTTTTTCTTAGTATACGAATTTGCTGATAAATAGCCAATTAAAAATTGACCATCGAGCCGATTGCTCCTTCATTATCACACTTTTTCTTTCCATATTACGAATGGCCTTGTATACATTATTATTTTTCTCTATTTTTCCATTAGTTTTCTCCAACTGCCCAAATGGGACGATTGCTAGCTTGGATCCAACGATTTGCTACAATTTTTCTCTTAATGCCAAATCTTTCTTTGATGCTGAAAAACTTTGTAAAGATTATTTCGGTCACTTGACCTCGGTGAAAGATGTCTTTACGAATGCGTATATCTTTAACCAGTCACAAAAGGCTTTTGGGGCTATTAATATGGTTGATTATTGGCTGGGTGGGATAAAGGATAACACGACAGCCAAATGGTCATGGGTAGATGGGGCGAATTTTGTGTATCATAACTGGGCTCAAGGTACAAATTTATGATTTAGGCTTATCTTAGGTTTAGGCTTAAGTTTACAGGGTGCGTCAAAATTATCCGGATTTTTTTATTTTCACGTCTTTTATATTTATTATATTTTTTTATAGTGATAAAATGAAAAGCTTGAAAATTTTGAGAGATGCTATTATTCGTGCGCATGGCAAAAAACAGGTCGAAATTGCAGAATTTCTTGGAATATCAACGAGCACTGTCAACGATGCCATCAACGATATAAAGAAACTGGAAACAACGAAGACCGGAAGGGAAGAGGTCGAAAGAAAACTGCAAGAAGCTGAAAGAACGTTCAGTGCGCTAAAGGAATGATCAAGCGAAACCCCACAACCCGAAAATTGGCTAAGAAGCTGGATGTGTCTGAAGCAAGCGCAAGACGAATCTTGAAAAAAGACCTGAATTTGAAGCCGTTCAAGTTTCAGAAGCGACAAAAATTGAACGCCAGGCAAAGCTAAAGCGTCTTCAATGTGCCCAAGCCCTTTACCAACATTTTTTCCGAGGTTGACATCGACAAATTGTCTGATGAAAAATTGTTTGATATCCAACAGGTAGGTTTGAGAGTTTTGTTGGTTTTCATCTTTTTTTTCAGTTTTTCAACCATTAGAACGACCGGATTTGGGCGGAAGAAGCGCCGGACAATAAAGAACGAGCAGTTGAAAGAACCCAGAAGGGCGAGTCGGTGATGGTTTGGACCTCCATCTCTGCCCGAGGCAAGACCCCATTGGTTTTTGTCGATCAAAAGACGAAGATCGACCGCTACGTGTACATTTGAACTCGCTCGACTACTCTGTGTGGTCAATCCTCGAAGAAAAAGCGTGCCAAAAGTCTCGCCCGAATGTGGAATCCTTGAAAAAGGCCTGGAAAGAAATAACCTTGAAAATCCTGGTCAAGATCGTCGACAATTTCCCCAAGCGTCTGAAAGCTTGCATCGATGCCAGGGGTGGACATTTTGAATATATATTGTTGTTATCGATTGTTATTGTTATGTTTTGAATAAATATTGTTGAAAAAATTCAAAAAATCCGGATAATTTTGACGCACCCTGTAGGCTTAGATTTAGGTTAAGGCATAGACTCAGGCTTAGTTTAGGCTTAGACCTAGGATTAGGCTTAGGCTTGGAATTAAGCTTTAGACTTACATTAGGGATTTATTGATTTTTCTATTTTTCATCTTGATTTTTTAATATAAAGTTTTTTATTTTTTAAATTATTTCTTTTTTTGTTTAAATATATTTCTATTTTTAGGAGAACCCCAAACCAACGAAGATTCTTTATGCATCTCTCAATACTTAAACACTGGAAAATGGTCTGGCCAAACTTGTGCTAATCAAAAACAATTTGTTTGCGAAACTCCGGCCATTCTCTGTGATCCATGTGAATAAATTTTTCTCTCATCTTCTCTACTGATTTTTTGTAAAAAATAAAGTCCATTATTCAAAAAAGCTTATCTATTAAAAAAGTGCAAATATTTTGCATTTAAAATAGAAAATATTTTCTTCTACTTTTTGTATTTGCATTGATTTTCTAATAAACAAGTTATCATTCCGTTTTGACATAAACAACAACGGTATAAAAAGAAACATAACATTAGATTCGTGTGAATATTTACGATTTTTCACATTTTGGAATGTGGTTAATACTTGTTTATTGGGTTTTTAAACGTTTGTTAGATTTTTATAAGTTCTCATTTTTGGAGCTTGGATTAACACGCTGAGACGTGGAAATCCAGGGAATTTGAAATTCACCAAAAAAACGGGCATCAGTTGGAGGTCTCGGTAGCACAATAGTAGTGCACTTGGACGGTAGCCAGAAGCCTGGTCCGGGTTCGAGTCCCGGTAGGGTCTGAAAACTTTTGCCGAAAATTTCAAATTTTCATAAGTCTATTCAAATTTTTAGAAGCCAATGGAGAAAACAGTTTTGAAGCCATTTTCAATTTTTTCTAATCTTGGTAGGATTATTTATGGAGAAAAATAGTTAAAAAATTACTTTTTTTAAAGACCGTAATGCGGTCGTTTTGATGGACGATCAGGGTCGTCAGGAGATCACACAACTTTGGAGAAATCTTTGGAATGGAGCCTCAATTCGAGCTTGTACTAACAACTCGGCCGAGCTAGTATGCTGCTATGCACAGTAAGAAAAATAGAGAACTTTAAAAAAATTTCGAAAAACTCAAAATTTCAAAAAATTCAAAAATTTAATTTTTTCAATCAACATAATCCTAAAACATTAAACGCGCTATGTGTGTCTGTTTGTTTGTGCTATCTCCGTCACCTTAAGTCCAATTCCATCATGGCCTATACCAATCGATAGCGCTCGGTAAGAGGAAAAAAATGACACCAAAATGGCTAAGACTCTCGGCTTATATAAATTGCTTGCAAGTTCGATTCCCAGCAGAAATTGAATGTTTTTGCCCCTGCCAAAAAAATTAGAAATACATGTACTCGGAGTGAGGCCTCGCTCCGAGTACATGTATATGTATTTCTAATTTTTTGGCAGGGCAAAAACATATGATTCTTGCTGGGAATTGAACCTGCAAGCAATTTATATAAGCCGAGAATCTTAGTCACTCGGCTATGAGGGTAACTTCCCGAAATCCGGGGTAAGGGTAATAAATATAACACGAAGCGCTCGGTTCCCCGGTTCTAAAATTAAATTCAGCAACAACGAGATGAAAGCTCCCACCATGATCTGTGGAGAAATCGATCAACTTCATCCAGAAGCCAAGAAATGCTTCACAAAAGCCAATCTCTGTGAGTACTGCTCTGAGGAGAAGAACCATCTGACCCGTTGCTTGGAATGTGTTGCCCAACTCCCGGAAATCCAAGGACGCAAGGTTTCGAAAACCTCCAGATTTCCATCATCATGTCTTATTCTTTTAGTGCGATTGCATCGTCGTTTTGGGAGGATTTTCTGGTCGTATGGACCATATATTGGGAGATTTGAATGCTCTTTTCAGCACTCAAGTTCATGTCAAAATTCCGATTTATGCGATTGATGGGAACAACTTGATCACCGTTTTGACTCACGAAGGGGTATAACTATAGCTCAATTAAAAATTTAGATCTGTTGAGTCGGAAGAAATTAGAAACATAGGTCGGCAAAGTGGGGGGGGGGGGGAGGGGACCCTGATGAGATAGTCCCCCATCAATTTTGGGTTCATGAGTGGGTCAGGAGGAGGCTCCTCCCCTTGCTGACCTATAATCCGAAATATCGATGATTTCCTATAAGGACTATACAAAATTGATGATTTCTTTCGACTCAGCAACTCTGAAAAAAATTTTAGGGCAAATTCGAAATCCTCGTTGATCCTCATAAAACAACTCGAAAATGTGGCCTAGTTCCATTGAAGAGCCCTCATGTTACATCGCACGGGCTCAAATGGGATATTAGTATGTTATAGAAGTTTATAGGATTTAGCCATAGAGGGAACATGCGGATCATTCAAAAAAATTAAAATGTAAAAACTCGCAAAAATAATGAAAATCTAGACAAAATCCAGAAATATGAAAAATTAGAAAAATTAAGAAAATCTAGAGGTAAAAGACTAAGCTCAAGCATAAGACTAAGGTTAAGGCTATGGCTAAGCATAAGACTAAACTAAGGCTAATGCTAAAGCTAAGCCTAAGGTTAAAGGACCAGTCCGAAAACACTGATTCATGTTTTCGTTTCAATTTACAACCATCCGCAAAAAATTCAAAAAAGTTTGTGTATTACAACGAAAAGCTTGTACACAAATTCAAAATTTCAAACGCAATTATCTCGAAAACTACAACGATTCAGAACATGCCTTAAAAACAAAAAATGCTCCATTTTTCATGATCTTTCCGAATATATCATTTTTTATATGGTTGTAACTGACTGGACTGGTCCTTTAATCACTTTAAAATTCAATTCTGGATATGGAGGTTTAAGAAATTCATTTCTAGATAACGAAGAGATGCATTTTGGAGGAGTAATTTCAACTTCGAATGAAATCACGTCGGATAAGGTCGAGATTAGCACAACTGGACCGATTGTTTTCAATATGGAATTAGCTAATGTGTGTTGAGTGATACAAAAAATTTATTTAAAAATATATATTTTGTATTTTTAAAAATTATAAAATTATTTTTTTTAAATAAAGTCATATGATTAGTGTCGGTTTTGCACATAAAAACTTTCGTCAAGTGTTATTGGCACTTAATTAACACGTTTTTAATCGTTTTTACGGATATTCACAATTTTGTGCGCCGTGGTATATGCGTGTTTGTTAGTGTGTTGTGAGCAGGGACTGAAAATGGGTCCGGAATCCAGGACCCCAAATGGGTCCGGCACCCAGTGGACCCATTGTGGGTCCTTGGATCCGGGACCCAAAGTGGGTCCGGGGCCCTTGGGTCCCGGACCCCCTGGGTTCTGGACCCATTAAGTCTGGGACTCAATTTTTTAATTTAAAGGTAAAAATTTTTTAAAGTGGTATTTAAGCCTAAGACCTTAGTCAGGGATAATAGGCTTAGTCAGGGATGATAAGTCAGTGCTAGTCGATAGAAAAATTTTCAAACATCGGGAGTGCGTTTTTTTGATGCCTCGCATCGAAAAACCCATATAGAGGTTTTTTTGGAAACCGTTATGAAAAATTTTTTCGGAAAAATAGCTTAGTAGTACCGAAACTTTATAACTGACATTTCACAACGAATAAAGTTAAACCTTAGATCGATTAGATCGTTTTATAAATGTTTTTCCCTTTACTTACTTTATTTAATACACCAAATTGATCTGCGACCTAGCCAAAAGAATTCACCTCAGACCATTGATGGCTTTAAAATGGATGTTACTTTTGTCTCACTTTGATGGGAGTTCATCTTAATGGATATTCACTTTGATGACGGCTGGTTGGAGTGTCAAAAATCGTCGAAATGGCTTCTAAATGGACCGTTAATCGACTCGTGGCTCAATAGAGAGCCGTTGCTTTGCTGCTGTCAATAAATAGCTGGCCTCGAGCTCAAAATCACTTCTCCGTTTCGATGCGTTTCTAGAGAATGACCATTGAGGACTTATTGGAAGTGTACGAGAAATGCAGAGACTGACACGGCGTTTCAAAAAAAGAAATTGTTTAGCAATGTTATTTTCGTATTTATTCATGCTGATATGAAATTTATCGTTTATTCGGCAATAGGAAAGAATGCACCGCATGGTTTTTTATCGAAATTTTTTGCGCGGATTTTCCGGCACTATAACTTTTGTCACGTTTCATGTTCGCCACAACAACTTTAGCTACATTGCCAAAAAACTATAACCTTCGCCACATTAACTTTCACTACATAACTTTCGCCACGTTCGTGTCAATATATATTTTTGCAAATCAGGCAACTCAATTAGTCTGAAATTAAATGTTTATTGACACGAAAGTTATGTGGCAAAAGTTATCGAGGCGAAAGTTACGTAGCGAGATTCTTGGTGAAGTTAGGGTGCGCGCTAGTAGTCGTGAAACGCATTTCACGACGATTTTCGGATGCTAGCCGTCCGGAAATTATAGTATTTCCGGACACTAGCAGTCCGGAAATCGTCTGGAAATTGTGCCCGAATGCTAGCCGTCCAGAAATCGTTTGGAAATAGTGAAAATCACTATTTCCGGACGGCTAGCATCCGGAAATCGTCGTGAAATGTCGTTTCACGAATGCTACGTTCACACGACTCCGATCTCATTTGGGGGAGATAGGGAGACTTTTTCACTGAGGAGGGATATATGAATAGTTACATAGTAGTTAATATAACACTTTCTTCTGCGTTTTAGCTAGCTCTTATTTTTTCCGCATCGAAAAATCGGTACTAAAATTTTTTAAATTTTTTCCAAAAAAGACTCTATAGGGGTAATTTTATGCGGGGAATCGAATGCGCGCATTCCCGAAGCGTGAAAACGCTTCCTTGACCCCGATTCAGGGAAGGTGGTGGGTGTATTGAAGCGAAAATCAAACATTTTCGGATTTTTATGATAAAACCATCGATTCTTAGGTTTTTCTAGGCGGGGAATCGATTACGCGCATTCCCGAAGCTTGAAAACGCTTCCCTGATTCAGTGACGAAGTGTGTGTATTGAAACGATGACCAATTTTCGCTATGATACATTTTTCTTTGATTCAGGATCAGGGAAACGTTTTCAAGCTTCGTAATGCGCGTAATCGATTCCTCGCATAAATTTATCCCCAGATCTAAAAATTTTCGATTTTCGCTTCAATACACACACTCCGATTCCTTGATTCAGGGGCAGAGAAGCGTTGGAAATGCGTGCAATCGATTCCCCGCATAAAATTGGACCTAAAGTCATTTTTGACAAAAAATTTCGGATCGAAAAACATGAAAAAATCGCCCAAATTCCTGTTTTATTATACATCCTGTATTGTTTAATTCCCAAAAATATGCCAATTTTTGACTAGATAAAATTAGCGGTTGATATTTTTCAATTCATTTATATCAAACGTACTTCAGGCATAGGTTACCAGGGGGTACAGTACCCCCTCATCGCTCATCCTCGGACCTTCGCCTTTATAGTCATTCATCCATCCATCATGGGGGTTTATGTACCCCCCCCCCAATTCATTCATCATATAAATTTTTGAAAAAATCGACCTTTTTTTGGTCGACAACATATAGCCCCGAGG
>JAQGBS010000377.1:0-22602 GCA_034698545.1 Acrobeloides obliquus
AAAAATTGATCTATTTCAGCAAGAGAATTCCAGTACATTCTAATTTTTGCATATATCAAACCTCTCAACTAGCTCAATAAAACTAAGTAATAAAAAATTCAAAATTTCAGTGTCTCAGGATCCATTCGAGCCTTTGAAGATGATGGTGCTGAAGGAGGTCAAAAATTAAAAATTCTTTAGATTAGCGAAATTTGCCATAATTTATATATATTCGGAAAATTCATGGAAAATGGAGCATTTTTTGTTTTTATAGTAAATTCTGAATCGTTATAGTTGTCGAGATAATCGCGTTTGAAGTTGGCTATTTTTGAGTTTCGATTTTGAATTTTTAAAATTTTTAAATTCCCGCCAAAATTGAAAATCAGGGATTGGCGGGAAATTCAAATTCAAAATCAAAACTCAAAAATTGCTACAAAGTTCAAAGGCCACTAGTTCGAAATTGCGTTTAGTAAAATTTTTTTTATTTTAGCGTATTCGTAATCAGCATAGCTGGAAATAGTAAAATGGACAAAAATTTCAGTCGGTATTCGGAGTGTTAAGAAAGAAAGCATTTTTTATAGCTCGCCGAGAGCAAAACAATATCAGAATTAGCGCTACGCTAACAGGCGATAGTCGCATAGACGAGCCTCGCTGCCGTTTAGCCTGAATAAAAACGCAACCCTACTTTCGATTTCGATTGTAGTAATACCTCTCCTGGACTAGATCATGGGGGCAAGGCTGTCACTCCTATCCCATCATTCGGCATTTTTCAGATTTCACAGCTTGGCATTAACACGACCTTTATGTTTCATTTAGAAAAGAGAATTCATTTGTTTCATTTAATCCTATAATAAGCAATTTCATGTGTACACAAATTAAAATTTCGAACGCAATTACCTCGAAAACTACAACGATTCAAAACATTCAAAAAATGCTCCATTTTTCATGATCTTTTCGAATATATCATTTTCTCATATGATTGTAACTTACTGGACTGGTCCTTTTTGTTTGTACACTGTGAACTTAAAAGTTCACAGTGTATCAAACAACCCCCAACATTTCGACCCCTAGTGTCCCCCAAGGGATTTTTTCAAAAATTTCCCATGATCCAAAAAATCTCATTCTAAAAATTAACATCATTTTTATTTTGAGCAACCAAAAAACAACCTGTATATATCTCGAGGGATCGAATCCATTTCGAAATTGTTTTTTTTGCAACGATTTTTTATTTAAATTCTAATCAGATTTACAAATAAATTTATATAATTATTGGTGGTTTCTATCAATTTGCTGCAGGTTTCTTTCAATTTGACTGAAGACAAAACCTGTCGTTAATGCGTGTACTTGGTTCTGTTGGCCTAAAATATTTCAATTTTAAGCTGAAAATTACACGATGCCCAAAAACCGCATTTTTGTAATATTTCTAGCAAATTTTCATATTATTTTCTAGACCCTGAATCAGCTCAAAAACCTCCACTTTTTGAGTAAAAATAGAAAAAATACCTCCATTAGGTACTATATGTTCAACAGCGCTAACATTTTGACTGAGCGACAACTTTTGTGAAATAATTCCTAAAATTCTGCCAAAAAATTCTCTATACGGTTTGATAAAATAAACTGTTGTCACTATATCGGCAATACCATGAAGACTGATACAGCATATTGCAAATAAAGCAGTGTATGATGAATATTTATATCGACTTGATGCCATTATTAAGAGAACGATACCAGGAATAAATAGAAAAATTATCATATTCACTGTCTAAATTAACAAAATTTAAATGGGTAGAAATTTTGCCAGTACCCTACTCTCTCTCGACCCATCTCTACCCTACCATAGCCCTATCCTATCCAAGCCATATTCTTACCTATCAAAGCCCCACCTTAGCCCTACTATAGCAATACCATAGCCCTATCATATCCTATCCTAGCACTACCATATTACAGGATAGGACTAGGCTACTTTATCCTATCCTAGCCTAACTGGTACTACCCTAGCCCTACCCATCCATATTCCAGCCCTATCTTAGCCTACCCTACAGGAAGGGTGCATTTCCCAAGTGAACATTTCCCAAGCAGACGTTTCCCAAGTGAAGTGGACTTTTCCCAAGCGGTCGTTTCCCAAGTGAAGTGGTTTTCCTAAGTAAAAGTGAACGTTTCCCAAGTGAAGTGGACATTTCCCAAGTCATTTTTTTACTTGGGATTTTTTCGATTTTCATGAAATTTTTTGCACATGTTTAATTTTGTTTGTAGATTATTCTCCCGCTAATTTTTTTCCAAATACAATCAATTTGATATGTATGGCACTGGTTCAATCCCCGCCGGCGACTAAAGTTTTTGCTCGTTACCAAAGAGACATTTTTTGACACATATAAATCTGGTGCTAACTCATTTGTGGCAGTAAAATTATACTAATTCCTATGGGGTTTGAGCCATTTCCTATGGATATCAAGAGAGAGCTTATATTGTTGTTGAACGGTCGGCTTGTGAATATTCTCTGACTAGATTTATCAGTCGTCTTGATCTAGAAAATGTCTACGTCATCGCCTAAGTTTGCTTTTAAAACACCCGATGAAATGAATAAACTCAAAAAAGAACAACTTATTTTTGAACTTGATAGTGCCTATACTCGAATTCAAATTCTTGAAGCGCGCCTTCGTGACCGCATCACTACTTTGAACACCATTTCTGACAACTCTTTGAATATTTTGTCGACCGTAGAATCACTCGCTGACAAATTTGAGGAACTGAACACCAAAATTACTGTTCTTTCTACTACTACCGATGGTATTTCTACTATTACTGAGGACGTGTCTAAGACTATTAATGCTATGACTCAACCATCTATTCCTGGTTCTGACCCCAAGCCTACCTACGCAGCAGCAGCTAAAACAGGTGTTTCCGATGCGGCTCAGGTTATTTTCACTCGTAGGGCCATACGCGAGGAAAATGATAGGCCTAATCGAGAAAAACGCCTAGTCATCAAAAATATTCCTGAGAACTCTAATATTGTCGATATTGTAGCTGAACTTTGCGCTAAGACAGAATCAGTCAAAAATGATGACATCAAAGTGTTCCCCCTTGGTAAGAAAAAGCCAACAACCACCTTCCGTCTGGAAACACCATCCAAAGAAATTGCATTAAAGCTTATTCTTAATATCCCAAAACTTCGTGATTCCAATGCGGCTTATAAAGAACTTACAGCAAGGCCAGACTATTCACCTTCTGAGTTGCAGGTTTTTCGGGAGAAGTGGAAAGAGGCAGCCGAGCTGAACGACATAGAAAAGAAAATGGTTTGGACAGTCCGGAATTTAAATTTATTCAAACTCAAAGTGCCCAAAGAATGGACTCCCAAAAACACAGCCGCTTAATATGTCATTTAATCAACTGCAGGTCGGTTCGCCGTAAAATTGATATTCTAAAATCTTTATCTTATTTTCTTAATGTACATTGTTTTTTGCTAACAGAGACCTGGTGTAACTCAGAAATTCCTAATGCTTTACTTAGTTTAGATAATTTATTTCAAGTTTTTCGTTTTGACCGCGTGTCTGATGATCATGGAGGAGTCTGTATTCTTATTCATAAAAACATAACTTGTCGTCAAATCTTTTTTGAAAATATTTTAAACTGTGAAATTGTTTGCTTAGATTTGTATTTTTCCAAATCGGGTGTCCGTTTAATCGTTATATATCGTCCTAACCACTCTATACCCTTTGAAAGTTATGCAAAAATTCTATCGTCCTTGTTAGAATCGTCTCATTTTCCAGTAGTGATAACAGGTGATTTTAACGCATCTCATGTCAATTGGATGAAATTAACAGCCGAAGATAATCGCTGTTTAGAGATACTTGATTTTGCTTCTTTGCATGGACTGGAACAGCTAGTAACTTCTCCGACTAGAGAGAATGCCATTCTTGATTTAGTTTTGACCAATAGCCCAGACGTAATCTCCAAAGTTGAAGCAGGCGAAAAATTTTCTGACCATCAAATTGTCTCATTCAATTTAAACTTTCCGGTGCCTATTGTCACAAAAAATGCTCGATATAATTTTTATAAAACCAAATATGATTATCTTAATTATCATTTGTCCAACATCGATTGGGAATTAACTCTCACCAGCAAAAGCATGGAAGACAGTCTGGATTGTTTTTATAATATTTTATACGAACTTATTGATCGCTTTGCCCCTCTTCAACTAGTAGGCCGAAGAAACTATCCATACCAGCTGAAACAAATCTCGGAGCAAAAAAGAAAAACATGGCAAATGGAAGGAGATAGCACAAACTACAAAAGATTGAATAATCAATGGCGGAAAGAAATCAAAAACTATTCTCATAAATTAGAGAAGCAAATGACTGTAAAGCCATCGTCGCAAAAATTCTTCTCATACATTAAAAGAAGAATGAAGCCTAACGAAAACTTCTCGCCAATTGTTGATGGTGATTTGCTAATACTCAATAACACTGAAAAAGCAGAAAAATTTCTCCACCATTTTTCTTCTGTTTTTAAAACCGACGACGGGTCTTTGCCACCAATTAGATTTAGTACAAAATCTTCATTTGACTTGCCTTATATAGCACCATATGAAATCTCTGCGATTTTACATAAAATGCCTTTAAAAACATCTCAAACTCCAGATAAAATTCCTTCTTATCTTCTAAATCGCTGCTCAACAACATTGGCTTTACCTCTTTCTATTCTCTTTCAAAAAAGCCTCGAAAGCGGACAAATCCCTCCAATATGGAAAGAAGCTATAGTAGTCCCTCTTTTTAAAAAAGGGAAACGCGAAGAGGCAAAGAACTACAGGCCGGTTTCGCTTACCAGCAATTTGATAAAGGTGTTGGAAAAATATATTGCGTCAAAATTACAAGCCTATCTACATTTCAATAATCTCTTGTCACCAAGCCAATATGGGTTCACCAAATTCAGATCTACCACGACACAGCTTCTACATACGAATCAACAGTGGATCAACTATATAAATTCAAATATTCCATTCGATGTCGCTTTCATAGACTTTGCAAAAGCGTTTGACGTAGTTTCACATAAAAAATTATTACACAAGATAGAAAGTTATGGAATCAAAGGGAAAATCTGGACATGGCTACAGCAATTCTTGACAAATAGAAAACAACGAGTTTGCATTGATAACTATATGTCTTCATATGGAATCATAAAATCCGGAGTACCTCAAGGAACGGTGTTGGGTCCACTTTTATTTTCGCTCTACATAAATGATTTGCCTGACATGATCGAAACAAAATGTGTGATGTTCGCAGATGACGTGAAAATATTCAAGGAATACAAGACAGACTCATCCGGCTTTGCTCTACACAATTATCATGAGGCTTCCGCGTTGGAACCGGGGGCTTCATCTCAAGAAATGCTAGTGGATGAGCAATTGTCCGGTGGAAAAATGAGGAATAAATCTTCTCCACCACCTCTTATTCTTGGTCTTCAAGCACTAGAAAATTGGTCAAAGAATTGGCAAATGGACATAGCTAGTGATAAATGCAATGTTATTAACTTTGGCAAAAATAACCCCTGTTATCGTTACACGATCAATGGATTTCAGATCGAACCTTCAACTCTTGTGAAAGATCTAGGCATAATGATGTCAAATGACTTGACTTTTTCAGCGCATATTCATGAGATCGTTAAAAAAGCCTCTCGTGTTTCAAACATGTTATTACGAGTATTTGTTTCGTCCGACCCTGTTGTCCTAGCTCGTGTTTTTAGTATCTATGTTCGTCCAATTTTGGAATATAGTTCACCTATATTTTCCCCTTCAAAAATTTCTGACATAAATCTTATAGAAGACGTTCAACGGTCTTACACAAAACGTATTTTCTTGCGCGCCCATCTTCCTTTATGTGATTATATTGAGCGTTGTAAAAAACTTAAACTTGAAACATTGGAATATAGACGTCTAATAAGTGATTTAATTATGGTCTATAAAATTTTGCATAACCTAACTTCACTTAATATGCTAGATTTCTTTGGTTTATTTGATAAAAGATTACGTGGTCACTTTAATTTTGCATTAAAATTTTCCTATGTCCCAAAAAATAAAACTGTATCAGATTTTTTCTCTTTCCGCGTTGTAAAGTTTTGGAACCGTCTTCCCTCCAATGTAGTAAATGCTGTTTCCTTAGAAGAATTTAAGCGACTTGTTAAAAATGTGCCTATAGAACAAATTTTACCAGATTCATGTATTAGACTGTAGATTATAAGCTCTCTTGTTTTTCATAAATATACCCATTATGTAATTTGTCTATGCCTTGTGATGTAAGTGCTCTGCCTTTCACATTGTATGCTTTTTGTATGTATTTAGTATATATAATAAGCAATAAATAAATAAAATAAATAAATAGATATACATGTCAAAAAATGGCTTTTCGAGTTAAAATCGCTATTTTATTAATTTAGGCACTTAAAAATTAATTTTGAACCAAATTGAGCAAGTTTGAAGGCAATTTGGCAAGAGCAAAAGTTATGGTCGCCGGAGAGGATTGAACTAGCGTCATACATATCAAAATGACTGTATTTGAAAGAAAATTAACGGAAAAATAATCTACAACCAAAAATATACATATGCAAAAAATTTCATGAAAATCGGAGAACTTGAAATTCGAACCGGGATTCAAACCTGCTCCATTAAAGTGCGAGCCCTGGAGACCTATCTACTTGGCCATGATAAAATGTTTCCAGATAACTTTTTTCTCATTTTAGTCTGCCGTGACCCTACCCTACCCCACCCATATTCTAATCCTCCAATAGCTTTTAATAACTTACTTGAGAAACTAATATAGCGAACAACATCACTTGTAGCTTATATGTGTTTGATGAAACCATGTTCTTTTTAAAATCTTCAAGTTTATAATAAAAATATATACAAGAAGATATCGAGATTATACATGCTCCCATCAAGAAAGCGGCCATTACTCGCATGACTACTACGGCTGAAACATGATAAGGTAGTCCAAAAATTCCAGGGTAGGTTAAAAATTGCATTAAAGCCGGAGCTTCCGTTTCAATGGCTTGGACCCATTCTTCCTTTGAAATGGTTCGTACAAAAGCTAGAGGTGTAATAAAAAGAACATAAAACAATAAATGGCAAAATGCTAGCGTAGGAAAGATTCGACGTGGTGTCTAAATTTTTTATCGAATTTTTTTTGACATGTTACTTGATTGAAGGTTGGCTAGATTTTGGTAGGATACGGCTAGGGTAGTGTTAGAGTAGGGTTAGTCTAGGGCAGGTTAGTGGGAAGAGATCCACGTAAGGGGAGAGCGCCCTCCCTTTAGTTCCCCCAAGATGATTTTTTTCGCAAATTTCTCTAAAAATTCTCAAATAATTGTCTTGATCCTCAAGGTGAAAAATTGATGGAGGTAATTTGAAGAAAAAAATTAGTGAAAAAAAGGAAATTTGGGTGAAAAAAAGAGAAAATTTGGTCAAGTTTATATAAAAAGATAAAGGTTATCGATCAACAGCCTGTATGGTATAGTGCGCAATATCCATTTCGGTCGAGGGATCGTTTCCGGTCGTTGTCGAAATTTTTTTGCCTATTTTTAAATCCTTATATATTAAACGCGCTATGTGTGTCTGTCTGTTTGTGCTATCTCCGTCACCTTAAGTCCAATTCCGTTACGGCTTATATCAATCGATAGGGCTCGGTGAGAGAAGAAAAACGAATCCAAAATCATGGGGGTACCCCTTCTGAAAAAATTAAAAAATCAATTTTTTTCATTTTCGTTTTTTATACTTTAGAATGTGGTCAGAAATGAAAACGTTTTTGTTTATATGCCTTCATGGCTCAGTTGGAAAAGGCGTAGCTTTGCAGTCCTGATAGGCGCAGGTTCGATCCCCGATTCTGCCTTAAAAAAGCAAAAAAAAGAAAAGAGCTCGAAAGCAATCGGAAGAAATCATAGGTACTCAGAAGCGCTAAAGAACTCATAAGCACTGGAGGCGCTCGGAAGAATTTGTAAGCACTAGGAAGCAATTGGATCAGGACGGAGACCTCGTTCGGGGCGCTCGAAGATTGTATCGGAAAATCTCCTCTCCCCTCCAAGCGCGATAGCGCTCGGTCCCCCAGTTTATTTATTTTGAATTACTTTTAAAAGTTTTTTTAAAAAAATTTATAGAGCAATTTTAAAAATTGATTAAAATCAAATTTTTAAAAATAGTCAAAAAATTTCGACGCCGATCGAACCCCCGGTCAAAAAGGTAATTGCTATGTGCACTAGCTACTATATGGTCTGTTTCAGTGGTCGGGCAAAAAGTTTGGATACAGCATAGCCAAGTGGACAAGGAAGCCACCCGTCCAATCTGGCAAGTTAAGCAACGTTGGGTTCTCAGGTTCGATCTCACGAGGGCAAAAAGTTTGTTGTTCACAAAAATTTGTTTTACAAACAATGAAGCAAAAATTTTTTGCTCCAGCTAAGGAGAAAGGCTGCGCTAAGAGCGCCTTAATGTAGCTACGGCCAGGGCTAGGATAGGGTTAGGGTAAGATAGGGCTAAGGTAGGATAGGATATGGCTGCCTTCTCTCTCTCAAGACCTACTTCAAAAAACAATGGTCCAACAGGCAAAATATGAGCCAATCGATATAAAAAAGAAAATGCTTGGTTCCAACTCATATTAATGAATATTATCATTGCTATTGCCAATATGATAAAGCATCCTAATGGATTGATAAAATTTTTCACCAACCCATTGATATAAGCCATGTAAACTGGAAATAATGGGACTGGTTGCCAAATGCTTAATATCAAATCCAAAGCATAATCCCATATAACACCGTTAAGCAAAAACCTAGAAAAGAAATACAGCAGGCCAGTAGACTTGGGGGGGGGAAGGCGCTGGGGTCCAGCCGATGCACTAAGATGCCTAAATGCTGACAAAAGTAGAATATTAAATTACTTGCGGTAATCAACTCAGCTCATCGAGCACTTCAGAACTAGGACCACATTCATACATGTGCAAGAGGGGGGACCGTCCCTCACCACTCATCCATCGAAAATTTTTGGCCATTCATCTATCCATCCTCCTGGGAACCTGTTCTCCCCTATTGCCCATATTATTGTGGCATGGGCACCTGGAACCATATCATGGGGGTTTTGGGATTTTCACCATAACAGAGTGGTCTAAGGCGCTAGGGGCATCAAAGGTGTCGAGTTCGATCCCCAGCATTGCCGATAAGTTTTTGCGATTTTTTATTTTTGCTAAAATTCGATGCACATTTTATACGCTGAATGGCATTTTTAGGGTATCATAATTTTTACAAAATTGATAAAAAATAAAATAAAAATTGCACAAAAATCGAAAATTTGTTGACTCCACCTTTGGGTACAGCCCTGAAATACAGGGTTCTTCCATGACGATTTTTGAGCAAATTAATTTAAAAAGAGTTGTGGATGGGGAGAGGATAAGTTCTTACCATTTATATGGTCCCATATTTGAAGACTGCGTCATTATAACATAAGCCATAATTGGTAGAGAAATCGTGTTTAACAAAAGTGTTAGGTCCAAAAAATAACTATAGATATTGGTTACTGTTTGATCATGAAACACATCAAGAGAGTAGTTTACAACAATGTATACCACCATGACGATTTTTGAGCAAATAAATTACTTAGAATTTGTTGAGAAATTAGGAATATTTATAAATGTACGAAAAATTAAAGACCAAAAAATATATCCGACTAATGTTTTTAATCACCTGGTAAAATTAACGGCATACAGAATTGCTTCGAAATAAGAAACGTGATAGTGCCGTAACCAAGATACGCATCTAAAGAAATTGAAATCAATTTTTACACTATGTTACTCGAAAACCTTCTGCTTAACAACCATAGAGTCAGAAATCAAGAATTTAAAAGAACAAAAAAACAAAACATCAGAAAATTTTAAAAAATACTCTATTTTAGCAATGATGACGCTAAAGGAGGGGGCAGGGGATCATGCGGCATGCCCTTCCCCCAGAAATCTGAAAATTAAAAAAAAATTCCCTTGGCCCCATATGTTTTTCCAAAACATTTTCAATCTTTTCCAAGTAACTTTATTGTCTCCCTTATCATTTTTTCCAAACTTGACCCAATTGCCAATTTTTCTTCAAAATTTGCCAATTTTTTTATATCAAAAATCGCAATTTTCTGAGGGTTTTCATCTTAAAAATGACCATTTTAGAAAAAAAATTTGCATCTGAAGAGCTGCAAAAATTTAAAAAATGTCCCATTCAATTTCTTATTAGATCAGATATTTATAAGAGCATATTTCATAAATAATGTTGTATTTTTTGTTTATGTCTATCTTGTTACAAAAAATTCTAAAAGATAGTCAAACTAACTTCATATAAACAGACGCTGAGCATCTTATAAATGTTATCATTTTCTTCAAAAAATTTGCCAAATGGGATATCTAGCTCGCCAATCGTTAGACCATCAGCTGAACTTGATTCAAAATGTGTAAAGTAGAATTTTTAAGGGCCGGCTGCGGCCCGGGAAGTCAGAATTTTTTAGGACCGGACCCCAGCCCTAGCAGAGTGGTAGGGCCGGCCCGAGTTTTTATTGTATGTTTTATTGTACACTGTCCTCTGACCAATATTGAGATTTAGCCATGTCCTATCATATGCAAAAAATTTTTTTAAATTTGACACAAGCTGATGGAATAGTTAATATCACAGAGTGCGTAAGGCTAGTATGTTAATAACAGAGAATGAGTAGATATATTTTGTGTTATTTGAAATTTTAATCACTAGTCATGAAAAAATTACTTTGATTTTTTACTTTCGATCATAACAATATTAATCCTTTTGCTTTTTAAATTCTTAAAATACCGTAACTTCTTTGAGTGTATTAAATTCCTAGGCAAGGATAAGTATTTTTTAATATTAAGGTTTAATATTAAGAAAACAAACGCCATTACATTCTTTAAATTTTTCTTATCTTAAGCGCAATTATTCTAGGGATTATAGAGAGTGTCACCGAAACATATTTTGATATTTTATATAAGGAAGTAAATGTAATCTTTTAGATAAAAGATATCTATCGCTATAATTCTTTTGAGGTCAAAGTATGCATACATCTTTGAATACCATATATAAGAGGAAGAAAATAAGAATAAAAAGTAGTGCATTCTCAAGGTTCGATATTATACCGATTTTTTCAATATGAGTAGACGCTTTATCCTTTCCACACTCTATTGTATAATTGTATTATTCTTGACTATGGGACTAGGTCTGTCTTCACCGAAAAAACCAAATAATTATACTACTCAACAAACAAAACATCCATTAGAGAAAATTCGACAAAGAAACTTTTTTGGTGTTAGGTAAGTCTAATTGCAATTTTTTGATTAAAGAATAACGAAAATTGGTGCTAGTCGACAATATGAGTCCCATAGGGTTTTATGAGTCTAATGGGTTTTTTATGAATCCTATGTATTTTTATGAGTCCAAGTTATAAAGGAAAAAAATCAAATTTTCACCATTTTTCAACACCCTAAAATGGCCTAAGACTGCGAAAATGAAGCCTAAACCCATCGACCAGTGAGCCTAAGCTTAGCTAAGTCTAGTTTAAGAAACATAGTGAGTTACAGCCCGGTAGGTTCGGCCTAATCCAAAAGCAGGTATTGACCACAATCGAAATCGAAAATAGGAATGCGTTTTTATTTAGGCTAAGCGGCAGCTCGGCGCGCTTCGCGCCGACTTCGACGTTGATGACGTAAGCCTAATAACGTATAAAATGTTCAGAAATACTTGTTATATTTAGGCTTACGTCGTCAACGTTGAAATGAACTTAGGAGCGGCGCCGCAGGCGCCGGTGCGCGACTTTGGAGCCACGGCCAACGCTCGGAATTGAAAATAGGGATGCGTTTTTATTTAAGCTAAGCGGCATTCGGCGCGCTTCGCGCGCCGAGCTGCCGCTTAGCTTAAATAAAAACGCATTCCTATTTTCGATTGTGATCAATACCTACTTTTGGATTAGGCCGAACCTACCGGGCTGTAGCTCACTATGTTTCTTAAACTAGACTTAGCTAAGCTTAGGCTCACTGGTCGATGGGTTTAGGCTTCATTTTCGCAGTCTTAGGCCATTTTAGGGTGTTGAAAAATGGTGAAAATGTGATTTTTTTTTCATTTTCAACTTGGACTCATAAAAATCCATAGGATTCATAAAAAATCCATTGGACTCATAAAAATTTATGGGACTCATAAACAATCCATTGGACTCATAAAAACCCATTGGACTCATAAAAACTTATGGGACTCATTTTGTCGACTAACACCCGAAAATTTTATGCTCTTATTGAATTTTGTTCAGGTTGGAACAAGAAAGCTTCTCACCTAGCAGATATGATAAAAACTGCTTCTTCTCACCTGTTAACTGCGTTATATACGGAAGGAAGTACGAAGATTTAAGAATCATGATACGAAGAGCTAAAAGACAATAATTTGATATTTTCGTGTAATAAATTTTTTTATTTTAATCGAATAATTATATAATACTAGCCCGACATATTTTTCGCGTATCGATATTACGCCGATGCTACAGATGTCGACGTTACAGACATTGATGTAACGGACGATTACGATGCAAATGATACTGTTGAGCATTTTTTGGAAAAAAGAATTTTTGACCCCCTTTGGGTGATACCCCATATTTAGGTGCCTTTGTCAAAATTGAAGATTAGCAACGGCATCGTGATCCTCATAATCGAAAACCTCCGCGTACAAAAAATTAGCTGATTTGAAGACATTCTTGAAATTCGTTTATTTTTCAATTTTTAGGGGATAACTCCCTAACTTTTTTTACATAATGGTCCTCCATAATTTTTTTCGATTTTTTCGATTTTTTGGAGGTTCAACCCCTCTCCTTGTCAACAAATCCTGCTTACGTCCCCACTCATCAAATTGACTTTAATTACCTCCTATTTTTAGCATATGTTCTTTCGGTGTAATGTATTGTTATGTCATATTGATTTTATGTATTTTATTGTTTAATGTTTTATCACAGTCATTATAGTCCGTTTTAGCTTCAACTATAAAAAAAGCTGGGCCCAAAATATAAAATCCGAAGTGGCATTCCGTCCGATCTGGCAAGTTAAGCAACGTTGGGTCGAATGAACTATCGTAAGTTTGATCCCCATCCGTTCCCTCGTGTCCGAATTTGATAAAAATGTTTGCATATGTGTATTTTTATGTAAGGAACACGTTGGTAAAGTTATTTTAAAAAAACTTATGAAAACACTTTTACGAAATTAGGTGTTATTTGAAAAAGTTTAAAAAATCATGTTTTCATAAGGTTTTTAAAAAAAACGTTTATTAACGTGTTTCCCACATAAAAATACCCATATGCAAAAATTTTTTAACGAATTTGGACACAAGGAAACGGAAGGGAGTTGAACCTACGATATCAACATTGGCCCAACGTTGCTTAACTTGCCAGATCGGACGGGATGCTAATTTTGGACTTTGAATTTTGGACCCAGCTTTTTTATAGCTGGAACTGAAACAGACTATATGTCTGTAAATAAAGATTTAAGATAAACCCAATAACAAAAATTGATAGAATATAAACTTTTTTGTTGTTGATAATTCCAAAAAATAGCCAACTTCAAACACGATTATCTCGACAACGATAACGATTCAAAATTTACTGTAAAAAACAAAAAACGCTCCATTTTTCATGAATTTTCCGAATATATATAAATTATGGCAAATTTCGCTATTCTAGATTTCGAATAGGACCGGATAGACGAACTTCAAACCGGTGCCCTACTTTTTTAGGTCGCTCAATTTTTTTGATTTTTTGCATAAACGTTCCCCATATATAGAACTATCGCTATGGAAAGTTTCGAGGTGTGCGCTGAACGTTTAAGGGTACTTTGGATACTTTGACTCCGCGAGGTGGCGTGAATTTTTGGGGTATTTTTGGATATTTGGCCAAGTATAAAATTGGGATCATTTTTGAGAAAATTTCGAAAAATAAAATTTTTCGTTTTTAGACCACGTTTAATGGAGTATAAGAGCCGAAGTAGCTCCGGATTTCATTTCGAGGGGAATTTTACTCATATTTATTTATTGAACCAACCCGGCTCAACAAAATAACTCTCTATAACCACCGTACAGAGAGTTACTTTCTCCAGAAAACTCACTTTGAGAGTCAAAAATTCGATTTTTTACTCAAAAAATTTCATTTTTAATAGATGTCAATCTACTTTTTTTGCTATTGTATATTTTTTTAAATGTAATTTTTTATATTTCAATATTTTTTACATTACAAAAACTCGACCGTTTGGTATTTCCTAAAAAATATTTCAAATTCTTCATAAATTCTAGATGTTTCATAATCTCATAAATAACGAACGATCTATTTCTTGATCCTGATGTTTTTAGTGTACAATTTTGCTTTGAAATTATGGAAATCTTAGTCTAGATGTCTATTGTTCTTTGAAAGATAAAACAAAATTTTTTTCTTTCCTTTTGATTTCTTCCCTTCCTTTAGTTGTTTCTGATATATCTTCATTGTTAAGCAACTTGAAAATAGAAGCTTGGTTAAAAGATGAAAATTTCTCACATACTGCCCACCTAAGTAAAAAATGATATAAATAATACACGTCGAATTTTATGAATAGAACAACAAGGACAATGAAAATGTAAGCTATCTTTATTAAAATTTTATTATTTAAAAAGAATTTATACTGGGTCAGAGTCAACGAGTTTTTCTTTAGTTAAAGTTATTTGAACGGATTCAATGATGGCAACACATCTCTTTATCTCTTTATGGCTTTAGTCCTTTTCATCTTTTCCCATGATGAATGGAAACATAGGTCGGCAAGGTGGGGGGAGGGGACCCTCGATGTGATGGTCCCCCATCCCAACACCTCATTAAATTTGTCTAAGATTTAAAAAAAGGATTTTTTAGCCAACACCCAATTTTTATGGACCACCTCATGTTCGGCGGAGTTCATGCGGTGGTCCCCCTCTTAATTTTGGGTCCATGCGGTGGTCCTCCCCTCAATTTTGGATCTATGCGTCCGTTGGTCAGGAGGGAGGGAGATTCGCCCTTGCCGACCTATAAATGGAAAAGACTTTATGTTGCACCCTGCGCAATTGAATGCAAAAAACATTTTGTTAATAAGGAATAAACAACGAATCCATGCTTTAGTTTCAACTTTCTTACCGTCGGCTCTACCTAATCAACAATACCCCCAAGCAGTGACATAGGGAGATGATAGTTTGGGAGTCGAGGGGTCGAAATTCTGCATTTAAAAAAACTCGAGTCAAAAGTCAACATTTTACCCGATAAAATGAATTTTCTTGCAAACATAAAAATCAAAAATTGGACTTTTTGGGCACTAGGAGTTTAGTTACCGCGACGGTTACCAATCACGGTTACCGGTTAACTGTTACGCGGTCAACGTCCGCGACTAAAGTTTTTGCTCGTTATCAAAGAGACATTTTTTGACACATATAAATCTGATCCTAACTCCATTTGTGGCAGTAAAATTATACCAATTCCTATGGGGTTTGAGCCATTTCCTATGGTTATACATGTCAAAAAATGGTTTATCGAGTTAAAATCGCTATTTTATTAATTTAGGCACTTAAAAATTAATTTTGAATCAAAATGAGCAAGTTTGAAGGCAATTTGGCAAGAATAAAAGTTATGGTCGCCGGCGGGGATTGAACTAACGCCATACATATCAAAATTACTGTATTTGAAAGAAAATTAACGGGAAAATAATCTACAGCCAAAAATATACATATACAAAAAATTTCATGTAAATCGGAGAGCTTGAAATTCGAACCGGGATTCGAAACTGCTCCGTTAAAGTGCGAGCCCTGGAGACCCATCCACTTGGCCATAGCAAAATGTTCCTTGATAACTTTTTTCTCATTTTGATCCGCCGTGACCCTACCCTCCCCTACCCCACCCATATTCTAATCCTCCAATAGCTTTTATCCCGAAATATCGCAGATAGCTACTGAGTGGGTGGGAGTACGCCAAAAAGTGTCGCCACAAACTTGAAGCCTATATTATTTTTAAGTACCTAGTGAGTGATTAACAAAAACATAAAAATTAGGTCTCGTGCCTTTATACTTGTGGAGAAATCGAGGGTCATGTTTGGTAAAAATCGGCATTCTGTTTTCGATTCGTGGACTTTTCCTATCCACTCCTCTCCTTTTTGTGTGTTAGATGACCTTCTTGGTACCGGAAGCACAATTCGAGCTTCGATTGATTTAATTGAACAAGAAAGCTGTACGGTGGTAGATACGTTCTTTTTGATCGAATTGGCATATCTCGGCGGAAGAACTCGCATCCCCAAAAATATTAATCTTTATTCATTATTTTCTTTTCTTGATTAACAATAGTTTATTTTTTATTGGACGAACAGTCTTTGCGCACACCTTTTCCAGTCTTTGCGTAAACCCTCTTTACCAAAAAAATGTGTGCGCAAAGAAGGTGTGCTCAAAGATGTTCTACCATTTTTCAGGGGGTGTCAGAACTTGTAGCCTTCAATAATAAGTCTAGTGGATTTCTGGAAGAGGGATAGGATGGCTCGGTTCAAAATGAAGGCTTCAATTCCGACAGAAAGTGAGAAATTACGCGTTTTTCAGCTCGGATTGATTTGTTCAACTCCGCTTGAAATGGACAGGAAGAGTTCAGCTCGGATGAATTGTTCAACTCCGACTGAAGTGAATGCAATCGGTCCAGCTCGGATTGAGTATTTCAACTCTGACTGAGATGTAAAATAATCAACACAAATTTTAAATCTCTCCGATGACCGGGAGGCAAATTTATTCAAAGGAGAATACGACAAAAAAAATGCAACAACATTCAATTTGTTCTAAGTCAACACTAAATCTCTGGGGGGAAAGGACAGCTTATGGTGAAGAAAAAGGAGGGGTTTTTGAATGTAAGTTTCATTCTTTTTGAGGGGAAAGGCAAGATAAAAGAGGAGGCGGGAAGGCAAGAGTGTGGTTTAAGGCAGGAAATTGTGGGATGGTTAGTAGGGAGGAAAAAAAGCTAGCGGAATTTGGCCGTTGGCTTCGTTTTTGTACGACTACCCTGAGTGGACGTGTCAGAAACAGCTAGCTGCACTCTTTTCCCAGTTCTGGTTCAAATTTGTTTGTTTAGTTTCATTCTCTTTTCATGGAGTTTTCCTATTATATCTCCCCTTTTTGAACCGAGGAGAAGAGGGGACATGTCCTCCCCCCCCCACTTTCCTCTCCTCCAGGTGGGTAAAATTTTTGCCAACAGAAGCTCAATAAATTTCAACTCACTAGGCAAACGATGACACAAATTCTACTCTTATTTTATAGATTAAAATTTATCTATACTATATAAGAAAGGTTTCAAAAAGCTGTTTATACAATAAATCGATATTTTTAAACATTTATTTTACATATCTAATTGATGTATGTAATCTGAAAGAGAGCTTGGACTGTTACAAAGATCGTAGTTACAAACACATCGTAGAATATATTCCACTTTTGGGCTTTTTTGAGACTTATGGAATTTTGGGCTCATCGCCTTAGGCCAATTGTATTTCTAAAGAAAAGAATTTTAAAAATGTCCCATCAAATTTCTTATTAGATCAGATATTTTTAAGAGTATATTTCTCAAATAATGTTGTATTTAGTGGTGTTCATGTATATCTTGGTACAAAAAATTCTAAAAAATAGTCAAACTAACTTCATATAAACAGACGCTGAGCATCTTATAAACGTTATCATTTTCTTCAAAAAATTTGCCAAATGGCATATCTAGCTCGCCAATCGTTAGGCCCTCAGCTGAACTTGCTTCAAAATGTGTAAAGCCAACTAGGGAAGGGAAAATCAAACAGTATTCAAAGTCTTCATTTTCCACAATTTCCGTTTCTTTTGTCTAAACGTCATCTTTGGTATAAAAAAATTACATAAGGGTCCCTCATGATAATTTTTTAATTTCTGGAAATTTTTTCAAAAAATATCAATTTTTTATATTTTTTACCTATTTAAAAAAACTATTTTCGTTAAAAAATTGTATTTTTAATTTGAAAATTTTTTGGCCCTCTCCTGTAGGAAATCCAAATGCATCCCTCATGACACACCAAAGAGGAAAAGGTAGAGGCAAGGATAAAAAATAAAAAAATGTCGGCAATCGAAACAGCTCGCCAAGAGCTTCAAAACGAATGCCATTTCATGGGGTTTTCACCACATCCGAGTGGATAACGCGCTCGGCATTAACTAATAGGGCGCGGGTTCGATCCGCTATCCACTCGACCATGATGAAAACTCCATGATATGGTACTCATTTTAAGGCTCTCGGTGAGCTGTGTCGACTGGCGACATTTTTTATTTTTTACCCTTGCTTTCTCCTTTGCGGCTTTTTTCGGCGTTTCCTTGTATGAAGCAATGAAAAATAATAAAGTTAATATCTAAATTATTATACTTTTTCATTTGTTTGGTAGCATCTTAACGACATAGTGCAGCCAATAAATATGAAAAATACTGTAGCCAGAAAATATAAACTGTTCGATCCATATGAATACATGTTGGAAAAAATACGATGTGAGTATAAACTGATATATATTCATAGAATAAGCTTTCTTTTATATTGTGTTCATCTTGAATTGATTCTTACCTAATCCTACAATCCCAATACTTCCTTGTTTATTCAGATTCGAATCTTTCGATAACTCTTTTTGATATCAGTCTCCACCCCAACGGAAGTTTGTCACCATTATTTTGTGTAGCTACAGTAAATCAGGAAATTTGAAATCTATATATAGCTTTTCTAAATTTAAGTTTCGAAAGAAATAATGGCTAATATTAATAATATTCCCAGTCATGAATAAAAACCCACAATCGTAAGTTACAGGGTGACTAGAAATAAACGGATCCCCTTAAAAATCACGAGAGACGAATGGACACTCAGTTCTCCGGATTTGAATCTTCTCGATTACGCGGTGTGGAGTATTCTGGAAGAGAAAGCGTATGCGAAACCCCATACGACAGTTGAATCGTTGAAGCAGTATTAGTCAAGTCATGGAATGAGATTACTGTTGAAATCTTAGCATGGGGGAGGCATATTTTTTTACACATGGGAAATGCCAGAAATTAATGAAATTACAATTCTATATCGAAAATTAACCGAATCCCATGTGCAAAAATTTTTGTTTCTTATGTGCAATATTTTCGGTCTCCCCCTATGTACAAATATGTTAAGAGTGCAAAGGCGTGTTTCTTGCGAGGACATGCGTTAACTTCCGTGTTTCAAAAGCTAAGAAGATTGTAGCGTTAGAGATAATTAAACATTCTAATATTTTATCCGGAATGCTATTAGTAAAATGATTTTAAGAGGGCATAACAGGAATAGGAAATGCATTAAATACAATTTCCCGATTATAGTGGAATTCATTAGTAGTCGTCACGACAATAGGCTTTAAAAATATTTTTAATATTATACTGTATTCTATGCTTTTTAAAATAATGAAACACATAAAGGGTTCTCACTAATTCGTTCCGAATCTAACATGATCACATCGAGATGATTAATATAATAAAGTCAACCCTATACGCCACCCCTAGGAGTTAAGTTCGAAAAAATTTGCCAAAAATAGGTTAAATCGATTTTCATTGACTCAACTCAATGAGACGTGTAAAACGAGGTATACTGTATTTTCTCTAATAGAGAGGCATGCCCGTCTATTTTTCGACCCCCTTGTGGGGTGCTCGTTTATTAGAGACTGCCCGTTTATTTTTCAAAGCATTGATTCAGACATAAAACCATAAAAAACTAACAATTTAATCGTATTTATTATGAGATTACAAATAAACAACAACAAACTAAACTTTATAATCTAGCGATTCGTCACTTAAATATCCATTTTCTTCATCTTCATTCAAATCGATTTCTTCTAAAAGCTCAACCATCCGCTTTTCATTACGTGCATTCTGAAGCAAAACTCGACCCCTAGGTACTGACCCGTCATGTTCGAAGCAGTGAATCTCGTTGTTTTCGTTTCTATCAAGATCATTCGTTATTTCGCATGTTTTGAACGATTCGCAATGTCTTCTTCTGGGATACTGTCCCACGATTCTGCAACCCATCCGATGTACGTTTCTATTCCAGGAGGGCGAGGATTTCCGGTGCTTGTCCATTCTCTATTTCCGTGCACCATCCAGTCGTCATATAACTGCTTAATTTTTGTCTTGAAAGGTTGTTTCCAGCACAGTCAGGAGCCTAAAACATCAGAAATTTTTTGATTTTTGCAGAAAAGTTAAAAAATAACTTACCTTGCTTCACGAATTTCTTTCTCTTGATGAGTCCAGTCTTGAACCTTTGAGTGGATAATGTTATAATGCTTACTACCTGCATTTTTCGAATTTTTTTGCGTAATCGACAACATCAAGCTTCATCTGGAATGAGTAGGCTTTGCGCTTTCGGAATTTCAAAACATCGTTATTGTTTGAGTCACTCTCATCCCGATCTATTTATGGCATTTTTCTTACTTTTTAATCTAAAAGCAACAAATGATATGAGGTTGTATAAATTTGAGCAAAAATTGAATGAATTTATGCGAAACTGAATTAATAAAAGTAAAAAATTTAAAGCAATTCAAGCTTAAAAAAGCCTCAAAATAATTTCACAAACGAAAGATAACTAGGAACTTTGAACATCTTGAAATGAATTGGCCTGCTTGTCTATTAGAGATTGCTCGTCTAATAGAGATTGCCCGTTTGTTTTTCAACTTCATCCGAGGGTGCCCGTCTAATGGAGACTGCCCTTCTAATAGAGACTGCCACTCTATTAGAGAAAATATGGTATGTTATAACATGATGCTACAGATCATATGTTCGAGTGGTAAAGGTATAAGGATCACTTATAGGTCACAGGTTCTAATCCCTCTTACGTCCATTTGTTTTATCTTTTTTGTCTTTTTTTAAGAAGGAAGGCATTTTTTATACTCACCGAGACGAGTAAAACGACATCGAAATGATCAAATTTAAAAATTTTTTAAGGTCATTGAAATGAAAACATGAATCATAATTTTCGTTTCAATAACTTAAAACAATTTTCAAATTTGATAATCTTGATGTCATTTTACTCGTCTCGACGAGCTATAAAAAATGCCTTCTTTTAAAAAAAAATAAAAAGGCAAAAAAGATAAAAACAAATGGACGTAAGCGGAATTCGAACCCGCGACCTTCAATCATTGTACACTACATTCGGCCATGTGATTCTGTAGCGTAATGTTACAACACATACCTCATTTTAATCGCCTCGTTGGGCTGAGTCAAATGGCACCCCTCGTTTTTTAAATTTTGAGAATATTCCAATTTTTCAATTTTTGCGCAAAAAAATGCCGTGTATGATGATTCCCTCGATAAGATGAGCTCTAGGAAAACTCAAAACGGAAAATCCAAAACAGAAAACTCAAATAGTCGATTTTCTCCACTTTTCGGTGATCAAAGTAAAAAAATTCCTTCAGATTTGAGTTTCCCATATTGAAAAACCTCTGTATACAAAAATCAGTCGATTTGGAAGATTTTTTTCGACCGAGAATGACCTATTATCTACACCCCCTTTTAATATTTTCAAAATTTGATCAAAATAATCCAAAAAATAAATTATATATATTTTTGAAAGTTTGAAAAATAATTCAAAAAAGTTTATAAAAAAGTAATAAAAGTTTACAAAGTTTTAAAATCGAGTTTATAAAAAAGGTTTACAAGAGAAGTTTACAAAAAAGGATATAAAAGTTTACAAGAAAAAATATTACTCTAAAATAAAGGTTACTGGGAAAAAAGAATCGCAAGCAACATGAACAATATACCCCCCCCCCCAGAATTTCGGGGGAGGGTCGCCTGAACCCGTAGGCTAAAATGAGTTTTACCCGCAAATTTATGCGTGCGAGCCGTAAAGTTACAACAGCGCAAAATTGGAAATGCAAAAATTTCTTCGTTGTCTGGATTTCTGTCGAACTTATCAAAGAGAAAAAACTTAGTGAAAAGACCCTTTTGTTGAAAACGAATCAGCAAAAGAGTCTTTTCACTAAGCTTTTTCTCTTTGATAAATTCGACAGAAATCCATACAACGAAGAAATTTTTCGTTTCCAACTTTGCTTTTTCATCATTTCCAATTTTGCTAAAGTCAAATTTTTTGGGGAGAATGTTTGTACACGTGTGTACCCTACCACTTTTTCTGGTATAAAATTTGACCTAATTTCCATTTTTTCAAAAGAAATCATGGCAAATTTCTCAGCAATAAAAAGATATCTAGTTCCGACACCGAAGGCATAGGTCACCAGTAGGGAAGTACACCGATCCCTCAGAATGGATGGATGAATGGCCTTTTAGGGGGGGGGGGGGTAGATGATAAAAAATTAATGCATTTAAAGAAAAATAGACGGTGTTTTTGTTAAAACGACGGATTACCATTCACAAATTCAAAAAGAGCTTTTTATAAGGGTCCAGAAAGAAGATTGATTCAAAAAATATTTGTTTAAATTAATATTTATAAAAATAAAAATTTTCAAAAATTTAGATGATGAATGAATTGGGCATCTATACTTTTTCTAACTTTTTACTTTTCTAACATACTTTTTCTAACATACTTTTTCTAATATACTTTTTCTA
>JAQGBS010000378.1:0-22597 GCA_034698545.1 Acrobeloides obliquus
AATTGTTTTTTGTTGGTTTTGAGTAATAAAAAATGTAAAATCACGATGTTCACATAATTGACGGACACCCTGTATTTGAAAATCGACGCCTAAGGCTCAGGCGCTTAGGTCTAAGGCTTAGGCCTAGGGGAGCCTTAGACCTAGGTCTAAGCCTATGAGCCTTAGGCATTGATTTTTAGATAAAACTGAATGTCTAAAGCTCAGGCGATAGGCCTAAGTCTAAGGCTCAGGCGCTTAAATCTAGGTCTAATGCTCAGGCGCTTAGATAGGTGGATTTCTTGAGTTAAGCATTCTTTTCATCCGCTTAGGCATAATTTTCATGCGCTTAGGCTTCGATTTTCAGATAAAACGGTAACATTTATAAAAATTTTCAAAACGATTTTAGAGTATTGTCCTGCTTTACAGACACAATAATGTTCTATTAAGAACTAAATACCAGCTTGAATTATCTGAAAGATACCAGGTTTGTTTATATGTTCACTTTTGATAATAGAAAATTGAGGTGGATGAAAATCTACGGACATTAAAGTTTCTGAAACCATATTTATTTGTTGGTTGTATTGTGACACTCTTTGGAAATATTATTCGATTAGTAGTTCTTCAAATTAGCCCATGGTTTTATACACGTGTCATAAGAATAAGTTTTTTGGTAATTTTTTACTAACAAGTAACCCTATTGAGGATCGTAGCTAATTGGGAGGGACCTGCGCGGTGCCGGATTGTTTGGGGACAGACTTTTGGGGATGTGACAATTGGGGACGGACTTTTAGAGATGTGACATTTGGGGACGGACTTTTGGGGACGAAGGTGGAGAAGAAATATATGATGAAGGCGAAATAATGAGGGGGAATGAAAAATATGAGACATTTAAAGCTTTCTGTATGCATTTAAACCCGCTTTTGTATGTTATTTTAAAAAACCTAAATTTCGTCCCCCAAATGTCACATCCCCAAAAGTCCGTCCCCAAACAGTCCGGCGCCACCTGCGCTACTTTTTTGTCATCTGAAGGGCTCTGGAAAACCGTTTTCGATAAAATTTTTTTTCAGTATTAGGCAAGAGTATAAACTGAATACGAGGCCGATTGGATCGTATTCAGCATATACTCTTGCCTAATACCGAAAAAATTTTTTGTCGAAAACGGTTTTCCGGAGCCCTCTAGGTGACAAAAAGTAGCGCAATACTTATTAAATAACCTAATACGGTGTCCCCTAAAGTTCATGTACATCCTAATTAATTTCATGAGAATTTTCTTCATAATAGAAAACTTTTCATAAAAAGCGATGTTCTACAAAGTTGTTCCTGAGATCACGACGGACAATTTTGTAGAACATCACTTTTTGTGAAAAGTTTTCTGTCATGAAAAAAGTTCTCATGAAATTAATTAGGGTGTACACGAAATTGAGGGACACCCTGTATAAATTTAGGTATATATTTGTTATATATTACTTGGCGTTATTTACAATATTTTTTGGATTATTAGAGAAAATCGTATGGTGAATGAAACTTTCTATAAAAAGCTAAAATGTTTGTTTGGAAACAAATTTCAACGAATAGCACCAATGAATATGATTCAGACACAAAATCAAACTGAAACTCAAGCTTATTTTAATATGTTAGAAAAGGATTGGAAATAAAATATTTTTTAAATATTAGAACTGAGAGGAAATAGTGTCTGTCGTGGGATCTACGAGCGCCGGTTTCCATCGGAAGTCTTCAAAAAATTTTTTCTACCTGCGAGTTTTGTGTTTCTACTATACTATTAAAACATGATTTTTCATAGCGAAAAACCATATTTTGAAAAGTGATCTCAAAAATTTATCCTTCCAATCGATGTTTTTATTAAAAAGAACAGGGAGACCGAGCGCCTTCGGCACTCAAGAGATCGTTCCAAAAATTTTTTGCGTTTTTCGGTTCAATTTTTTTCGATTTTTAGGAATTTTTTCATTTTTTTCTCGAATTTTTTCGATTTTTTTTCAATTTTTTCGTTTTTTTAATTTTTTTCGAATTTTTTCAATTTTTTCGATCTTTTTCAATTTTTTTCGAATTTTTTCAATTTTTTACGATTTTTTTCAATCTTTTTCGTATTTTTTCAATTTTTACGATTTTTCAATTTTTTAAAATTTGTTTCAATTTCTATCCAATTTTTCGTTTTTTTTCCAAAAAAAGAACATTTATTGAAAAAGCAAAAATATTTCACGAGGACTGTAATTCAATTTATCAGAAAACGCTTCAACCGTTTATTTTTCTAATAGACACCAATTTATTGCTTGAAAGCACACTGTATTAGTTAAATCATCAATTTGCTTGATGAACCTTAAAACCATTAAATTAACATCTTTGTAAGTAATTATTATCATAGAACGTTGTTAATAATCTTCACTTTTAAATTCTCAAATGGCTGATCATTCATGCGAGTAAACCCACGTGAAATAAAATCTCAAGTGTCATATCTACATATAAAGTTGGTGCTAGTCGAGAATAGGTATCCAATGAAACTTTATGTATCTAATGAAATTTTTATGTATCAAATGTAACTTTATGTATCCAATGACTTTCAGGCATATTTGACTGAGTCACCTGTGCCTAGGCTTAGGCATAGGAATAAGCATAGGCGTATCCAGGATTTTGCGACAGAGGGGGCTAATCGGCGACAGGGGGGCTGAACGTGTAAATTTCGTTAAAAAATGCGTTTTTTCATTAAAAAATCGCGCTTTTTTTATTAAATTTTTGGATGAGAGGGGGTGGGACTAAAGCCCCCCTTGGCTACGCCTATGAGCATAGGAATAGGCATAGGCTTAGGCATAGGCATAGACATAGGAATAGTCCTAGGCTTAGGCCTAAGCCTATGCCTATAGAATTTTTGTCGTTATTTTGTTATTTAAACTTTTTATCTCATATAATCTGACATATAAATTTGGATTTTTTCATTGAATACATAAAAATTTCATTGGATAACTATTCTCAACCAGCACCTAAAAGTTTCATGGCGTATAATTTTCAAAAATGCTATCGATGAAAAATTCTGAGTTGTTTTTGATTTGTGGCGGATTTTTGAAAATAGAGTAAAATGGTTACCCGACGTTTCGAAAGTACAGTCAAACTATTGGCTTATTTAAAAATTTCTGAGACTTTTTACATAAATTTTGGACCCGAAAATTTTTTCTAAAAACGACCTTTACATTTTAAAATGCTATACAGGGTGTCTCAAAATTGCTGTAACATTTCATACTTAAAGCGAAATTCGGCAATTTATCATGCTATTCAAGATTTCAAGATTTTAACCAATTTTAAACTAAAATTCAACTTTTTAACAACTAACAATGAATCAACAGAAACGAACAAAATCACTAAAGTCACCTCCTTTAGCCTCTATCACAGCATCCAACCTTTCGCTTTAAGTATGAAATGTTACAGTAATTTTGAGACACCCTGTATATACTATGTTTTGTGCTATTATTAAGTAGAACATGATAAAAACGATTTTAAAAAAAAATTAAAAATTGAATTTCTCGGTTAGAAAAACGGCGAGACAACACCAGCGTCTTAACATTTGCGTCTCAGACATTTGCGTCCCGACATTTGCGGTCTCGACATTTGCGGCCCGACATTTGCGTCCCGACATTTGCGGCCTCGACATATGCGGCTCAACATTTGCGGTTACGACATTTGAAACCCCGACATTTGCGGCCCGCCGTTAGAAAAACCTATAATAATAACTTTTTAATAGAAACAAATGTGGGGTCAGAGTTAGTGCCGCTTTTCTTAGAATTGAAACATATGAGGGGATTCGAACCTGATCTTTGTGTCTAATAAGCTGCTACTTTGTCACTGCACTACTGAGGCTTGTTGATGGAGAAACATCTTTTCAAACCAAGTATTAGTATAAAAAAGGTTGAAAAAATCTATATTTTTCCTGAATCAAGGTTAGGGAAGCTTTTTCACGTCTCGGCGATTCTCGCAATCGATTTCTCGCATGATTTTACCCCTAAAAATGATCTTTTTAGAAAATTTTTTTTTGGGATTAGGGCATGATTGTCACCCACCTTTAACTTTTTATGAAAAATGTCAAAACAAAGATCTGAGAAATTGCGTTCTATAACTTTTATTTTGACCACTTTGTATGAAAATACATAGAAAAAAAGTTATTTGTCACGATTTCGTGACAAAATTTGACACGCAATCACGACGAAATTTGTCTCGTAACTGTTTTTCTATGTATTTTCATAATAAGTAAGTAAAATAAAAGTTATAGAACGAAATTTCTGTGTTATTTTTCTTTTTGACATTTTTCATAAAAACCTAAAGAAAAAATTTTGAGAACCAATTTCGTTCGATTTCGATCCATCACTAGTTCGGAGATATGGGGCTAACAGTAAAAGGTCCAAAAATGTTCAAAAACGCCGATTTTTTCAACTTCGAAGCCATTTTGACCCCCCTCCCCCCCCCAGTGGGTGGCGGATACCGATTTTTGCCAGACATGACCCTCGATTTCTCCACAAGTATAAAGGCACGGGGCCTAATTTTTATGTTTTTGTTAATCACTCACTAGGTACTTAAAATAAACTAGGTTTCAAGTTTGTGGCAATACTTTTTTTTCTACCATCACCCCCTAGGGAGCTATCTTCGATATTTCGAGATATTGTCTCTTAAGTGCTGGGTGTTAGCAGCTAGTGGGTGCTTTTAGGTGCAAGTGCTAGCACCTAACTTTTTTCGGGCCCTGGTTGAGACCTCATTTTGTGCCGGGGGAAGTCGAATCTAGTTTAATTCTATCAGAAAACACAACCGTTTATTTTTCTAATAGATACCATAATTTATTGCTTTAAATACACCTATAACAATTCAATGATCAATGCACAAAATGAGATCCCAATTTGTTTGATAAACCTTAAATTAGCAATCTTCTTTGTAAGTAATGATTACCATGGGACATAGTTAAAGTGAGGGTATAAATTATAGACTATTTCATGAAAAATTTTTTCTAAAATGATCATTTTAGGAGCATTCTATGCGGGAAATCGATTGCGCGCACTCCCAAATTGTGAAAACGCTTTCTTGACTCTGATTCAGGGAAGGAATCGGTGTATTGAAGCGAAAATTAAAAATTTTCGTATTTTTATGAGAAAACCGTCGATTCTTAGTTTTTCTAGGCGGGGAATCGAGCATTCCCGGACCTTGAAAACGCTTCTTTGACTCTGATTCAGGGAAAGGATACGTATTTATGTAAATAAATTGATTTTCGCTTCAATACACCGATTTCATTCATTAATCAGAGTCAAGGAAGCGCTTTCAAGGTTCAGGAGTACACGCAATCGATTTTTCGCATGATTTTAGCCCTATATAGGCTGTTTTGGTAAAAAATTTTTTTCGGAGATTAGTCCCTGATTCTTGCCCCTTTAAGGGTCATTACTTTTTCGTGCTATTTTCTCGTTTTTCTATGATTTTCATTTGAGTCATTTTTTCGCTTCAATGAGCGAATTGTGACTTCTGCCTACTTTAATCGTATTAATATAGTCTCTAGTACGTTTTTAACGTGGTCCGGAAAAAATCTGTGACCATCAAGTACCGTCCCTTTCCTTGTAAGTTAGTTATAAGTTATAACTTAAGGTTAACCTATAACAGTTGAACTATTGATCATAAATGAATACAGGAAATCAATCTTTCCAAGTAGATCCTATCTCTACCAATAGTACAGCATTACTACCCATAGATTACGTATTATTGGGCTTAACTCTACCAACTGCTTTTTTGAGCATCATTTTGATTTTACTGTTAATACCGATGATTTTTGTTGATAGAAAAAGGTATCACCAAAATCTCTTGTAAGTCTCTATATAGTTTTATGTCTTAAACAAAAGTTTCATGCGTATAATTTTCCAAAATGCTATCGCCCGTAACATTCTGATATGGAACACTCACTATGTGTTACGGTCTTTGCTCAAAAAGCCCAATTGGGTCTGAAAGTTCATCAAAAATGAATAATAATGGCGCCAGTCCTAGATGACCATGGGTCATTTTTTTGTTCAATTCCTGAAATTTCGGCGAACAACTTTGTAGAACATCAATTTTTATAAAAAATTCTTTATTGAAGAAAAATTTTGGGAATTTTTTAAATTGGGCAAAAGTTTTCGGACCCAACCGGGACTTGAAACTAGATCTCCTGGCACTGTCCAAGTGCACTACCATTGTGTATTGAAACGAAAACCCTGTATGAATTTAACTTATTTTGCATTTTTGATCGGAGAAAATAATTTTTTACGCAAACTTCAATTAGCAAAGTTGTTCAGTATAAAATTCTCTGTCGATTCATGCTATTTTTTCATGATTTTTTCGCAAAAAATTCAAAAAAGTTTGATTATTACAACGAAAATATGTACACGAATTCATATATTTAAATGCATTTATCTCGATGGGGGAAACGATTCAGAGGATACCGTAAAAACAAAAAATGCACAATTTTTCATGATTTTTCCGAAAATATCATTTGTTCATATGGTTGTAACTGGATGGCCTAGTCCTTTAACACCGAAGCTCCGTTTTCTTGAAAAACATGTTTTAAAAATACCACCCTGGTACAATTAAACTAATTTAGAATTCTGCGTCTTCAGTACATTTTTGCTTTTATTCTGGTCACTGGTGGTCGCTTTACTATGTATATCTGTAATTTAAACGAAAATCGCCAGACACCTGTAAAAGCATACATTCTTTGGCAATGTGCACTGATTGCTTCCGAATATGGATCAACTTTACTTCGATCATGTTGGATAGTGATAAGTTTGGAGCGCGGAATAGCCACTTATTACAAAAAGGAATACGAAAGAAACAAGTTTTCCATAGTCTGGATGATTCTAACAGCAAGCATGTATACAATTGTATCGTTCTTTAATTTTTTTCACTATTATTGTAAATTCAAATTATTATCAGTTTATATAGAAATTTTTTAGTTCTTTGGTCGGACAATGCTACTTTTGCGTACAATTTTTCACTCGATTTGATAGGGTGCATTGTAAGTTTTTTTTTGTTTATGTTACCGTTTTAGATGAACATTCAGTTTTATCTGAAAATCGACGCCTAAACTCATGAAAACGATGCTTACGCCCAAGAAACACACCTGCCTAAGCGCCTAAGCCTTAGACCTAAACCTAATCGCGTAAAATCGATATCTAGGCTAAGGCTTAAACGCTTAGGCAGGTGGGTTTCTTGGGTTAGACGTTTTCACGCTCTCAAGCATCGTCTCATGCGCTTAGGCTTAGGTCTAAGGCTCTTAGGCCTAGGTCTAAGACTCAGGCGCTTAGGTTTATCTGAGCCTTAGACTTGTTCGCCGCAAAATAAAACGTTTTACGATTTTAGAGTATTTTCCTGCTTTACAGACACAATAATGTTCTATTAAGAGCTAAATATCAGCTTGAATTATCTGAAAGATACCAGGTTGTTTTTTACGTGTTCATTTTTGATAATAGAAAATTGTAGGTGGATGAAAATCTACGAACATTAAAGTTTCTGAAGCCATATTTAATTGTCGGTTGTATGGTGACATTTTTTGGAAATATTATTCGATTAGTAGTTCTTCAAATTAGCCCATGGTTTTATACACGTATCATAAGAATAAGTTTTGTGGTAATTTTTTTTACTAACTAGTAACCCTAACCAGAATCGTAGTTAATTTGGAGGAGGGGACCTGCGCTACTTTTTTGTCACCTGAAGGGCTCCTGAAAACCGTTTTTGATAAAAAAAATTTTCAGTATTAGGCAAGAGCATAGGCGTAGCCAGGTGGCTAGGGGGGGGGGGGCTTTTGCCCCCATGTCGTCCAAAAATGTAATAGAAAAGCGCGATTTTTTAAGGAAAAAACGCATTTTTTAACAAAATTTACACGTTCAGCCCCCTGTCGCCGATTAGCCCCCTCTGTCGCAAAATCATGGCTACGCCTATGGGCAAGAGCATATACTGGATACGATCCAATCGTCTTTTTGAGAATAAGTCATGTTTTCGTGTCAATATACAGAATTTTTCAAAAAATCGGGGTTTTTCAATATTTCAGCTTAATTTTCAAATGTTGATATCTGGCTATATAAGTTGATTTTTGACGAAAATTCTATCACACTATAGTTTTTCTAGACGGGGAATCGATTGTGCGCATTTTCGAGGCATGAAAATTGTTGTTTAACCCTGATTCAGGGAAAATGACCAGTTTGAGCCATTCTAAGGATAAGCACTGGCACCTCCAGAGATCCAGTGGAAAAAAATTTAAAAATTCCATCAGATTCTTGTTCTTCATGTCGAAAAACCTCCTGAATACAAAATTTGGAGACCTTGTTGAAACTTCAATTTTTTTTACCCCTTGTGGTAAAAAATCAAAGTTTCAAAAAGGTTTCTAAATTGGCTGAAATTTTGTATTCGGGGGGGGGGGGGTTCGACATGAAGAACACGAATCTGAAGGAATTTTTCGATTTTGACCACTGGAGGTCCGGTGTATACCTTTAAAATGGCTCAATCTGGTTATTTTCCCTGAATCAGGGTCAGACAAGCATTTTCATGCCTCGATAATGCGCCCAATCGATTCTCCGCCTAAAAAACCACCCTGTATAAATTTAGGTATATATTTGTTATATATTACTTGGCGTTATTTACAATATTTTTTGGATTATTAGAGAAAATCGTACGGTGAATGAAACTTTCTATAAAATGCTAAAATATTTATTTGGAAACAGATTTCAACGAATAGCACCATTGAATATGATTCAGACACAAGATCAAACTGTAGCTCAAACTTATTTTGTTATGTTAGAAAGGGATTGGAGATAAAATATTTTTTTAAAATATTAGAACCGGAGAAGTGGGTGGGGGGACATAGCGCCTGTCGACACTCGTGGGATCTACGATCGCCAGCTTCCACCGGAAGCCTTCAAAAAAATTTTTTTGTGATTGCCCTTCCCCCCCCCCTCGAACCTACCATAAGCACCCAGACAAGCACGTAGGTTCTGGCTACGTGCATGTCTGGATGCTTATGGTCTTGTGTTTAGGATGCTGGACGTTCTTATTGTTGCCAATATTCTACATACGAAAGGGGGAAGGGGGAGCCTCCCAACCAGGGCTGAACCGCTACCGATATTTCGGTAGCGGTAATGACGGTAAATAGGTAATTTTCGAGCTTACCGGAATTTCAGTAGCGGTAATCCGTTAATTTTTTCATCCGGCTCAGCCCTGCTCCCAACCCATTCATTCATCGGTCAAAAAGTAGGAAAACCCCCTCACTCGGTCGGCCGGTTTTTGGTCGACAAAAGATCACCAAAAAATTTGGGGGGATTCCTCCTCTTCGCCCATGTATGATATTCTATCCACTATTCCAGAGTTTTGGAACCTTGCCATAAAGCTTTTTTCTTATCAATGATTTTATTAGAAAAATAACAATACTTGTGTGCTTTTTTCTAAGTAAACATATGATATTGACAATTATTTTTATGTTGTGATGATCACGTGATTAATCGAGGAGTATTCATTGCTCTTGACTAAAGTGCACTCAAACCCGGGTGCCAGTTGGTGATGTCTGCCCAATGATTTTTTGTGTTGTCTGCTCAATGGTTTGATTGGCCAGATTCTGGGTTGTTGTAGGAAGAAATGTACCATACAGTTTTTACGGAATTTTCCGCACGGAAATCCCGCATATTTTTCTTTTCCGCATGGATTTTACGTTTTCGTACATTTTTGGTTTCTTGTGTTTTTAACAAAAAAATTTCTATGCGCAGAAAATCCTCTCATTTTCAATTTTGAAAATGTGCGGAAAATCCATGCGAATTTCATGTGCGAGATTTTCGTGTTGACAACATTTTGTGCGCTGCATTCCTTCCTATTGCCGTTGTTGATATGGGAGGGGGTAAACTAGAGCGTCGTTAATTGACATTGTGTATTTTTCACATAAAAGATCCTATTCCGGTCATAAAGATAGAGCCACCCTAATTTTTAATGGCTATAGGGTTAACAAGAACGGTGGCAAACATTTTAATAAAGAGATAGTGGTCGAAAAACATAGTTTCACACAAAAGTTGGTGCCCCCGGGACAAAACTTAAAAATTAGGCCCGAATCTCTCAAAACAACCCTTTTTCGGTTGGACATAATTATAGAGCCACTTTGATTTTATCGAATTTTTCACGATTTTTTAATGCTTTTCGATTAAAATTACTAAAATACGCATTTTAAGATACAATGGCACGAGGAAATAAGCTTACGGAATTTCGAATAAGGAAAAATTGAGGCTTTTTATGAGCAAGGAAAGAGTAACCGGCAGATTGCACAGCTTTTGGACCGATCTCACAAAGTTGTGGACAGTTACTTGACAATCCGGCGGAATATAGCACAAAGAAGTCTTCTGGTCGCCCGAGCAAGCTTTCCGAGCGAAAAAAGCGCCAAATTTATCGTGCAGCGTCGAAATCAACTAAGACAAGCGTCAAGATCACAGGTGATTTGGACGTTCAAGATGAGCAATTGCGAAGAATGCCATGCTTGTTTGCAGCAAAATGAAATGTGTGACAGCACTTACGAATGATCACAAGCGTCGCCGACTCGATTTTGCCCGACAGAACATGAACAGAGAGATAGTATAAGGTAAGTTCTTTTGGGGTCTCTTAGGGAGTTGGTCGTAAGAGCTCACTGACATTGTCTAGATTATTGGAGTGACGAAAAGAAGTTTAATCTTGATGGACCAGATGGATCAAGATATTATTGGCATGATCTGAGGAAGGAAAAACGCGTTTTCTCGGGACGCAACTTTGGAGGCGGTAACGTGATGTTTTGGACTACCTTCAGCTCCATTGGAAAGCTTTGATTAGCATTTGTAATGAACAGAATGGATTCACCTTCTTATGTTGTACTGTTTGCGTCCTTTTTATCAACGTCACCTGAATGAAAACTTCGTTTTCGTCCAAGATAACGCACCGATCCACGTTAGTTGAGTAACAACGACTTGGTTTAATCACAATGAAATCGATTTATTGGGTTGGCCTGCTTGCTCTCCCGACTTAAACTTGATGAGAATCTCTGAGGAATTCTTGTGAGACAAAAAAACGTTACAACACTGTACAAGAGCTAAAACTTATACTTCATTTTTCAATTTACACTTTTCACTTCACACTTTTTATTTCAATTAAAAGTGAAAAGTGTAAAAAAGAGTAGTGTAAAAACTTTTTCACGATAATTTTTACGCTTTTATGTTATTCCTGTACTGTATTTTGTTTTTTAGACCTGAAGAAGGAGTTAAATTCCGAAACGTTGTTGAATAAAGATTATTCTTCGTGCCACCGCATTATACAAAAGCTATACCCAAAGTTTTCCTCAAACTTCGTCGAAAAATGCGGCTTCCAAGTGCCTCACTTCATCAAGAGCTAAAATACGCAATTCGGCCAGCTTGAGTGGATATCGACCAAGAAACGATCGACAACCTGGTACACAGCATGGAAAGTCGTATTTTCAAGTTATTAACCATAATGGAAGTGCTACAGATAATTAGGTTTCACTTTTGTTATATTAATATTGTCTAAAAAAGTTATTTGAAATTGGTTCTATAATTATGTCCAATCGAAAAATGGGGTGTTTTGAGAGGTTGTAGCGTTTGTTTTCAATAAAATGAAACGTGCACCAGCGCTTACTAATGATGCGTCAGCGCTTACGGATGATGCGCCAGAATGATCACAACACCACTATCTCTTTATTAAAAACGTGTCATTTTATCGAAAACAAACGCTACAACCTCTCAAAACACCCCATTTTTCGATTGGAAATGTTTCCGATAGTTTTTGTTAATTCTAACTTTAGAACCCAGTCCCCTAAAAATTATGTTGACTATATCTTTATGACCGGAAGTGTATGTCCATAGAGTTATTTTTGTCTTTAAAAAAAGTTTAAAAATGCGCAAAAAGAAAAAAACCAGTGTTTGTTATTGTCACAATACACGTACATTTTTTTCGGAGATAAAAGGAAGTGATCTATGTTGGCAATTAAATTGCACGATTTAACACGTGAACTTTCACGATTTTGACCCGTGAATACGTTAACTCGTGGATCAGCTCTTTTCTATAAAGTGTACACAATTGTGACGCTTGTTTTTTTTAATTGTTACATAAAATAACATTGATATAATCTGTTTTTGAAAGACATATTGACATAATTTGAGAAAAAGGGCTCCAGGGTGGTGGTTTGAGGAATTTTGCTATGAAAGTCATTAAAAATTGCTAAATTCATCAAAAAACTTAATTACTTTAAACTTAATTTTTTGCTAATTTTTAAGGATCAAACAAAGGTTTTCACGTTTTAGGAATGCGTTCAATCGATTTTTCGCATAAAATTACCCCTAAATATATCATTTAAAATTTTTTTTCGTTTTTTGACCCCTTTGATCAATAGCTCCAAAAATTGCTCTATAAAGGGAAAAATTTAGATTTTTGGGTCACCCTGTATAAAGTTTAAAATCATAAGATTCTCTTATTTTTCCATTTCTTCCGTGTTCTCGAAACATCAACAGGCTATAGCTAAAGAGGAGGAGAAACGAGAAGTTTTTTGGTGATTTACACAAAATAGAGCTATCAAAAGTGATCTTTTGTCGTTAAAAAATTGATCATTCTTTGAGCAAAATAATGTTGCTGTCGACGAAAGTGACAGCCTGACCTCTAGTTTCCCAAAAGTAATGTGTGTGTTTTCATGTGAACTTGTTCTATGCGCGATATTTTTAAATTGTTTTATTTAAAAAAATATCTTTTTAGATTTTTTAAAATTACCAAGAATAGAGCAAAACGAAGACTATTAAGATGCGTGATTTATTACCTAACTTGCTACAGTTTACTAGTCCTCCAGAAACTTCAAATTATTTCGAATGTTTAAAACAAGATGTTTCTCAAGATTTTTATAAGGTATGAAAAATTGGAAAAAATCGAAAAATTGATTTTTTTTAAAGATTTTCGTTTTTCGGGAATGCGAAATTTGGATTTCTCACATAAAAATACCCTTAGAGGGGGATAGTACCCGGGACCATTTTTGATCTATTTGCCCTTTTTCCGGTGTCCCTATGAAACACAATACCATAATTTTTGTAAATTTAATATTTAATTTTTAGGATAAATACAGAAATGGATATTCCATACTAGTGTGCAAATCCTACAGAGATTCCCCTTGCAAGAAAACAGTTCGTTTTGCAGACAACTGTGGGGGCGTTTTAGAATATGTGCGCATTGTACAAGAACCATTAGATTACCCACCTTTTATTAACCTCGCTGTTATCAACAGGCATAAAAAAGCCGCAAAGCTCGGTGAATATTATAATGCTTCAATATCAGACTCCGATGAAGAAAATCGACCTAGAAGCACGTGGAAACTTGATTTTTCTCAGCCTGCTAGTGATTATTTTAAATTCCTAGAGAATCTTGAAACACAAAAAGTTGCATTAGAAAATTGTATTGTAAAAAATGAAGAGTGCAAAATGATTGGAACTATTAAGGTTGGTAATAAAAATATTATTAGGATAAAAAAATCGAAATTTAATTCATTTTTGGTTCAATACACCCACACCATTCCCTGAATCAGGGTCAAATAAGCGTTTTCACGCTTTGAGAATGCGCGCAATCGATTTCCCGCATAAAATTATCCCTATAGGGATCGTTTTTAGAAAAAATTTCGGGTCCAAAATTCATGTAAAAAGTTTCAGAACTTTCTGGTCAACCCAATACAAAAAAAGAATGCTACTAAATACCGTTCATGATTTTTTAGGTAGCGAACATCACGAATGAAAAATTGGTAAATGTCCGTGTCACATTTGATGAATGGAAAACTTTTCAAGACTTGCCAGCTACCTATCAAACTTCACCATCGAAAAACTGTGACAATTTCTTCTTCAAATTTGAAATCCCTTCTATTCAAGTAACACATAAAACATACATTAAATTGTTCAATCTATTTGTTTTAGGCAGATCGCATCGAATTTTGTATATCTTATCATGCCAATGGTACTGAATATTGGGATTCGAATAACGGAATAAATTATTCTTTGATTAGGCATAATAATGATTGTGTATAATTTTTTTAGCAATTTTAATTTATTTATAGTCAAATGTAATAAAAATAAAAGATGTATGTATCGTTTCGAACTCCGGTTATATCAGTGGCTGGACAATTATTTAGCCAAGTTTGCCCATCATACGACCTATAAATTAGTGGTCACATTATATTTTTATCAAACTAATTCAGCACAACAGTGCAATAAAAATTACAATGACCCATGAACAATTAAGAGACGATATCTCGAAACTTCTAAAAAAATCGATCAAAAGTGGTCGTAATAAAAAAGTTGTTCAGAAATATTTAAACATATCATACCCCCGTTTTTGGGTCGAAAAACACGAATTTGAAGTCCGTTTTTTGATCCAACTTAATCATACGGAGATAGGTTAAACTTCAAAAAATCATAACTCCCAAACCATAGCTTCATATGAAATGGTTTTAGTGTCGTTGGATTCCTTATGACTTCTACTACATTTTTCATATATATGATCCGTTCAAACCGATTGGTTTAGAAGATAGAGAGATTTTTCCGATTTTTAGGGGTTCAAAAGTTACTTTTTTGCTCTATCTTCCCAGTGGTTAGCGAGGTCCATTTATTCATTGGCCCTAAATTTAGCTCCTGTTACCAGCATTCCACTGACACCATGATCGAGGCAAATCTTGGAACCTCACCGGAGATTTACGCATATATATGTTAAAACAATAAAAAATTACAGGGTGTTCCAGCACAATACACCGATTTAAAAAATTCGTCTTCATGAGTTTAAATGATTTTTCCAAACGGTCTTTTACAAGTTGCTAGGCTTATGACCGAGCTCAAGACAATGTTCCAATCGAGTTCGAAAAGCGTCAATTGAGTCGAGAATCATTTGAGGTTTTGATCAAACGCTCATTTGATTCGTTCTTTCAAATGATTAAAGGAGGACAAACAATCGCGATTGCATCCCCGACGAAAATTTTTTTCGCAAATTTGTTTCAAGATTGACGTTCCTAGGGGTAATTGTATGCAAAAAATCGATTCCGCTCATTCCCGAAGCATGAAAACCTATGCCTGACCCCTAAAACTATCAAAACAACATTTATCCAACAAAATCATCATCAGTATCATTAAAATTCAAAAATACATCAAATTGACCTATAACCTTCATTTTTTGGGAATTTTTGGAGCTCGGATTATTACCACACCGAGAACGTGGAAATAATGGTAATATAAAATTGAGTAAAAGTTTTCGGAACCAACCGGGTCTCGAACCCGGACCTCCTGGCTACCGTCCAAGTGCACTCTATTGTGCTACCGAGACCTACAACTGATGCCTGTTAATTGGTAAATACTTGACGATGTATCAGTTGTAGGTCTCGGTAGCACAATGGTAGTGCACTTGGACGGTAGCCAGGAGCATGGTCTGGATTCGAGTCTCGGTCGGGTCCGAAAACTTTTGCCCAATTTCATATCACCTATAACAATATCAAGATCTTTATCAGTGTCGTCTTGATCTGGATCCATAGGGTTTCCCATACCAACACCAATCCCTTCCTTGAACCAGGGTCAAGAAAGAGTTTTCACAATTCGGGAATGCGTGCAATCGATTCCCCGCATAAAATTAGGGGTAATAGGGCCTTTTTTGTGAAAATAAATTTTTTTCGAGATGCGGCTACAAAGTACACTCCCTCTTTAATAAACGAAAGGATCTTCAATATACCATCCCCACCCTGAATTAGAGTCAACGAAGCGTTTTCATGCTTCGGGAGTGCGCGCAATCGATTCCCCGCATATACAAACCTAAGAATCGACGGTTTTCTCATAAAAATCTGAAATGTTTGATTTTCGCTTCAATACACGTGTATTGACACTGACCCCTTCCCTGAATCAGGGTCAAGAAAGTGTTTTCAAGATTCGGAAGTGCGCGCAATCGATTCCCCGTCCAGAAAAACTCCTATACAGCCCGTTTCCCGGCGGAAAATCAAACTTTTTTCGATTTTCGCTTCAATACACCCACCCAATTCCCTGAATCAGGGCCAAGGAAGCATTTTCACGCCTCGGGGATGCACGCAATCGATTCCCCGCATAAAATTACCCCTAAAAAGTTATTTTTTGACAGGAAAATTCCCCGCATAAAATCGACTTTTTTCAAATTTTAGACAAAAATATAAGGGGGACCCTTGTGTGTTTTTTTGGATTTTGGGCAAAATAAGAAGTGGTATTACAATTTTTCGGCCAATAAGAAGTGGGGGGGGACAGTTCCCCCCTTGCCCATATATATATGTGTCCCTTGTCAAAAACTTTTTTCCATGCGCCTCCAAAAATTTTTTAAAAATTATTCATTTTTCATGAACTTTCACTCTATGTTAGTCGATTTTCTATATCCGCTGCAGCAGCTAATGAGCATTCCTTGTCAGAACTTTCTGAACTGCCTCAATACATGAATTTTGTGCGCACTTACGCGGCAATGTTTATGTCAAATTCATCTAATTTTGAAATAAGAATTTTCATTGAAATTGGAAGTGTTTATCAGCATTGTTTTTCATTATCCGATCAAAGGTTTCTTTTTTGTGTTTTCACTCTTACATGTTGACGAACGAAATATTTCATTTTATGAAAGAAATGAAGGGAGTGAAGCAGAAAAGACCGCCCCTACAGGGTGAAGTAGAAAAGACCGCCCCTCCGAAAATGTTCATTTTTATGACTTTTAAAAAAATTTTTATTCAAAACATAACAAAAACAACAAAGCTGATAAAAAAATAAATTAAAAATGTCCGCCTTTCGCCTCTACGCAGGCCTTCATGTGCTTTGGGAAATTGTCCACGATCTTTTCCAACGTTTCAAAAGTAATTTCATCCCAGGCTTTGGTCAAACAATTCGACGCTCGGATGAGGCTTAGCGCATGCTTTATCCATAAGAATGCTCCACACCTCATAATCGAGCGGATTCAAATTAGGCGGCCGCTCGTCTCTCGTGATGAAATCAGGACATTCTTTCGATAGTATCTCTTGGGTCTCATCCACTTTGTGTTCTGGGGCCGAATCTTGCTAGAAATACCATTCTTCATCGCCAAAAAGGTTGACTGACCAAGGAAGAAGGTCGATGTTTTCCTCGAGAAAAACGACGCAAAAGTGCTCGCGCGCGGTCCCAGCGCATCTTCTTCGCTTAGGGTGTCAACTTTTAGCGCTTGAATGGTGTCAGACCAAGATCTTCATGAAGAATTCACAGGGCAAAAAACTCCAGTTTCTAACTTTCTGGAGGAGTTCGCGTTGGTCATTGAGTTTTGCTTAAGCATTCCTTTGGCTCTTGGTTGATTTTTAGAGTTCTCACTGCCTTTTTTTGGCCTCTTCCTTTTCTGTCTTTGTTGATTCCAGTTTCTTCGTATCGCTTAACATCATCCCTAACAGTTGTCCGTGGAATATCAAGAAGTCGAGCAATTTCATGTTTCAATAATCCTCATTCATGCATTCGAATTATTACCGGTCTTAATTTCTCCATGTTTAGCTAGGAAATCGTTATTTATGATGTTTTGAATATATATAAAAAATAAAAATGAACATTTTTGGAGGGGCGGTTTTTCGGGCAGATGCCAGTTGGTGACATAGATTTATGTCACCAACTGGCAATTGGAGAAATTGCCAGTTGGTGACATAAAATCTCTACCAAGGCTTAGGGAGCAACGGTCAATTGGTGACATAAAATCTCTACCAGGGTTTAGGCTTAGACTTAGGCTTAGGCCTAAGCCTAGGCCTAAGTCTAGGCTTAGGCTTAAGCTTAGACTTAGGCTTAGGCCTATGCTTAGGCCTAGGCTTAGGCCTAAGCATATATACATAGGAAAAATTGCTGATAGTGAATAAGTATCTTATTTTGGATAGTGCACAAGTACCTTATTTTTTCTGTCACCAACTGATATTAAATATTTTTCTTTAAAAATAGTTTTTTTCTTTCTCCAATTGCCAGTTGGTGACATAAATCTATGTCATCAACTGGCAGAGATTTTATGTCAACTGGCATCTGCCCGTTTTTTCTGATTCACCCTGCAGAGAACACATTTTTCTGACGGCCATTCATGTTCAACAAAGCCGTTGAAAATTGTTATAGTTTATAGTCTCTAGCCAAATAGCTGAAAACAGAAAATATAATCATCCTACATCGAAATTGTACTTTTAGTGACAAATTTTTGCCTATAAAAGAAGGAATAGTTTTTAGTTGAGCAACATTTATTTGATTTTTACTTGAAATTTTTGTTTTACTTTCTACTAAAGACATAATGGTTAACTACAAGCTCAACTATTTTGACGTCCGCGGACTAGGTGAAATGATCCGCTTGATTTTACATTATAGCGGACAACAATTTGAAGATCACCGAATTTCACGAGAAGAATGGCCTACATACAAATCAAGTATGTATATGGAAAAAAGCTTTTTTTATAACAAGTCCAATTTTAGAGACCCCATTTGGTCAGTTGCCGGTACTTGAAGTTGATGGAAAAGCATTTGCACAAAGTTTTGCTATTGCTAGGTTTTTGGCAAGAAAATATCGTATGTTTTCCTTTTATTTTCATGAAAATCGAATTTTTCACTAGAAATCGAATTTGGTGGGTGTAAATTTTAGGGCAGAGTAGAAATTTTTTTTAAATTGCCTAAAAATGACCCCATGGAAGTTTTCTATGCGAAAAATCTATTGCTTGCATTGAAAAACCTTGAAAACGCTTCCCTGAATCAGGCAAAAAATTAAAACAAATTTTTTTAAAGATTTGGCCGGAAAAGATGACTGGGAATCCGCTCAACTTGATTCCATTGCTGATTTTCAAAAAGATTTTGCCAATGCGATCGGCCCATATTTCAGAGTTGCGGCTGGATTTGCTCAAGGAGATAAGGTAAAAATGCATCCCCCAATTTAATTTCATAAAAAATTTAGGATAAACTCTATAATGAAGTCTACCTCCCAGCCGCCGAAAAACATTTTCCAGTTTTAGAAAAACTTTTGAAAGAATCTGGGTCGGGTTTCTTCGGCAAAAGTGGAGTATCATGGGTGGATTTCTACATTGCTGAAGCAGTGACCACACATAAAGGACTTGTGCCCGAATTCTTGAAGAAACACCCAGAAATTTTGGCTCATGTTGACCGTGTTCACAACTTGCCTCAACTTAAAGATTATTTCAAAATAAGGAAGCAATCGCCATTTTAATTTATAATGATTAGTGAAAATTATTTATGAAATATTTTCATTTTTAATTCAATCAAGTTTTATAAACGTTTATAAGTATTCAAAATTTAATCTCCGTAACATACTCTAACGCAGAGCTGTCAGAAAACTTGCCTTTGATGCAAGTTTTACTTGCATCGAATTTTTTCGAAAAAATTTTTTTGGCTAAAACATGTGTAGAACGACTCAAATAGTTGAAATAACGGCGAGGGGTCACTTGCGTCCGGAAATTTGCGTCCCGGACTTTTCCTCCGAGTGGTTGAGTCCGGACATTTGCGTCCGGAAACTTCCGTCTCGGACATTTGCGTCCAGACAGTTGCGTCCCGGACATTTGCGTCCTGAAACTTGTAAAATGTCCGGACGCAAACGCAAATATCAGGACACAAATGCACGGGACTCACATGTCCGGGACGGATGTTTCCGGACGCCAGTAGTCGGACGCAAATGTCCGGGACTGATGTTTCCGGACGCAAGTGACCCCTCGCCAATAAAATTGTGTTTATTGAAAGATTGGCAGAACAGCAACTTGTAAATTAAATTCGTAAATTAGATTCCGTAAATTAGTTCCGTGTAAATAAGATTTCGTAAACTAGTTCCGTGTAAATTAGGATCGAAACCTAATTTACAGTAAAGTAAATTCGTCCCTAGTGCCATCAATGCGCGCTTCAAACTTTCAATATCATAGATCGGCAGGAAGGAGGGAGTCTCTCCCTTCTGACCCACGTACTCATGGGCTCAAAATTGAGGGGGAACCACCGCATGGACCCCACCGAACATTTGCGGGGGCTGGGCCCCTCAGGGCTGTCCACCGCCCATAGTACCAATTCCCTGATCAACGAATTTCCAGTGCTCATCTTTAAATTCTTGAATTTTTAGGGTAGCTTTTTTTGTTTTGCGCTGGAGGCACTCGATTTAGAGTAACTCCCCAAAAATATCATGTTTTTGGGGTTCTCATTTCCTAGAAGCCTCCAATTGCTCCTAGGTCCTCAAAATCTGTTGTCCTGGGCCACTTGTCAGGGCTGAGGGATCTGAGCCTCCGTGGGGGCCAGGTCTCAGTCTCAGTGGGGTTGAGGAGGCCGGGACTTTGAGGCCTCGACCCTTTTCGGTATCTGAACCGTAACCGCAAATTTTTTTAAAGCGTGGGGGAGGTATTAATTATGGACTATTTCACGAAAAATTTTTTCTAAAATGATCATTTTTAGGGGTAATTTTATGCAAGAAATCGATCGCACGCATTCCCAAAACGTGAAAACGCTTCCTTGACCCTGATTCAGGGAAGGTGGTGGATATATCGAAGCGAAAATCAAACATTTTCGGATTTTTATGAGAAAACTGTCAATTCTTAGATTTTTCTAGGCGGGGAATCGATTGCGCGCCTTCCCGAACCTTAAAAATGCTTTCTTGACCCTGATTCAGGAAAAAAATCGGTGTATTGAAGCAAAAGTCAATTTATTTACGCAAATACATATCCTTTCCCTAAATAAAGGTCAAGGAAGCGTTGTCACGGTTCGGAAATGCGCGCAATTGATTCCCTGCCTAGAAAAACCTAAGAATCGACGGTTTTCTCATAAAAATTCGAAAATTTTTGATTTTCGCTTCAATACACCCACAACCTTCCCTAAATCAGGGTCAAAGAAGCGTTTTCACAATTTGGCGGTGCGCGCATTTCTCTCATAAATTACCCCTAAAAAAAGATTTCTCGCATAAAATTACCCCTAAAAATTATCATTTTAGAAAAAAAAATTTTGTGAAAAGGGCCCTACTTTGCACCCCTCTTTAACAAAATAACCGCAAATAGGCAGACGATAGTCTCTAAAATTAATCTTCAATGCTAGCAGTTTCAATAATCCAAGTGTTCTCTATGCTATTAACAATTAAATTAGATGAATTCCATCTACATTAATATGCAAAAGTATGATGTCAATTCTTAATAACTCTTTTGCCATATCTGTTCAATGTTATCATGAATTCGGAATAAAGATCCTTGCAAATTATAAATGAAACATACGTCAAAATACAGCGAGTATACTCGATTGAATATTATTAATTAGTATCTCAGGCTTACGCACTCGTTTCCCATTTTTCGAGCTCGACAAATTTTTTTCCTTTCATTTTTTCTCAAACATAGAACAATTGTTGATTAGAAATTTTGAATTTTATGGGTTCCTTTCTCCCTCAACTTCTTGGGGCAAGGATTTTGCGCCTTTGCAAATTTTTTAATTTTAATCCATCTAAATAATCGGTTAAAAAATTATGTTCCGCTTAACCTATTATTAGCTTATAAAACAACACATACGTATATACGCGGGAACAATTATCTGCGGTTGATATAGGCAGATGTTGATTAGTGGTGCATTTTTTGTCCTTGGCTCATATGACTTTTATAATAATTCAGTAGATTTTACTATTGATTGAAATTTTCCAAAAAATTTTAACAGATACAGGGTGTACCGAAAAATCGGAATTTGGGCGATTTTTTCATGTTTTTTCGAACCGAATTTTTTTCAAAAATGATTCTATTGGGGCTAATTTTATGCGGAGGAATCGATTGCGCACATTTCCGAAGCTTGAAAACGCTTCCCTGATTCAGGGAAATAGATGTTTGTATTGAAATGAAAATCAAACAATTTTGAAATTTCTCTCTCAAAATCATATTTCTGGGGATAATTTCATGCAAGAAATCGATTGCGCGCATTTCCGAATCTTGAAAATGCTTCCTTGACCCTGATTCAGGGAAGGCGTATTGTGTGTGTATTGAAGCGAAAAGTTGCAAAAGTGAGATTTCGCCTAAAATTTTTGATTTTTTGGCCAAAATTCGATTTTTTGGTAAAAATTCGATTTTTTGCCAAAATTCGAGTTCTCACCAAAATTCGATTTTTTGGCTAAAATTTGATTCTTCGACCTGATTCAGGAAAGGCGTATTGTGCGTGTATTGAAGCGAAAAGTTGCAAAAGTGCGATTTTGCCTAAAATTTTTGATTTTTTGGCTAAAATCCGATTTTTTGACTACAATTTGATTCTTTGACCTGATTCAGGGAAGGCGTATTGTGTATTGAAGCGAAAAGTCGCAAAAATGCAATTTTTGCCTAAAAACGACACCTTTTAAAAATGTGCGGGAAATTCGAATTTAACATTTATAAAATTCCTTAGATTCAAGAAAAGCTGTATATCAACCCCCTAGAGGGGTCAAAAAATTTTCACGTAGATAGCCCGACCCCCTATTGTGTAATATAGCTCCTTCCTTTCTTCAGTTTCTTTAAAAGTTTTCGATGCGACAGGTGTAAGAAAAGTTGACGAATTAACCGCATCAAATGTTTTCCTACGCTCGAATTAGCTCAGTGTCCTTTGCTGCTATGTGCCGGGGGCAAAAG
>JAQGBS010000379.1:0-22587 GCA_034698545.1 Acrobeloides obliquus
TTGAAGTCCGACCAATAAATCTAAACAATTTTAATGGTTTAAATTCAGAATGTCGGTATAGTTGGTGTAGGTTAATACCAGAACTTAGAGGTAAAAATACAAGTTGGAGCATAACAAATGGATTTTTGCAATTTTTTTAGAAAGAAGAAATTTATGTTTCTAAAAATGACCCCTCTAGAAGTATAATAACTTTATGCGGGGAATCGATTGCGTGCATTCACGAACCCCAAAAAAGCATAAATTATCCGTAGAAAGGTGATTTTCATTTTAAAAAATGCAAAAAACGACAATTCTCGATTCAAAAATCCAATTTTATTCTTAAATCAGGATAAGGAAAGCATTTTCAGGGTTCGATCCTTCGCCTGGAAAACCCTATAGAAAGTCGGTTTTCAGGTGAAAATTCGAATTTTAGTTCATTTTCGCTTAAATACAACTACCACTGTATCTGAATCAGGAACAGGAAAGCATTTATGCAACTCAATTATTCGCGAAATCGATTTCCCACCTAGAAAACTTCGGAGGAGTCATTTTCAAAAAGATTCAACTCAAGAGCACCTTATTTATTGAACGTCCATTCTTAAAATTTCAGATTTGGAACTGAATGACCCTGTTTTCGTATTATTGTTTTTATCCGACTGGCTAATTAACGAACCAGCAATACTTTTATATGAAAATTTAAGGCCAAGTTTATATAAAAATTATTCTTCGCTGAATCATAAAATGTGGATTCATACTCATGATTTTGACGTAAGTAAATAAAAAACTTTTGGAGCTAGTTTACTTGTTGGGAGGCACTTATCATTAGAGACCGGAAACCGGGGTCCCGGTTTTTCCGGGATCACCTTTTTTGACTACCAAAATAATTTTTTCAGGGAAAGTGATGTTCTACAAAATTGTTATCCATAAAATTTCGGGTTGAAATAACCCCTTGTTGTCGATTTTTGAACTTGTAGAAAAAAGCCCCCAACGGGGATCCCCGGTTTTTCCGGTCTCTACTTATCATGGTCAAAAAGTCGAAATTTTTTTCTCTTTTAAAATCAGTCGTAAACATTCTATTAGGCACCATTTATACTAAGACTCAAGACGCATGCGTCTTAGTGCATTTTGAAGATGCAGCGGCAGACGCGAAATTTCGTTTATACTTAGCCGCAGCAGCAGACACTGCGTCTTCCGCCAGCGGAAACAGTATAAGCAGCACCCCGCGTCTTGCTGCATGCATTTTTTGAAATATAAACAATTTTAAAAGAAAAAATTTCAACTTTTTGACCATGATAAGTGCCTCCCAACAATGAACTTGCTTCAAACTTTTCATATGTAATAATTTAGCCAAAAGGATATTTTCTATATTCTGTTAGCTGCGATATTGTTGCAAAGAAACATGCTCTGATTAAAGGGAAAATATATGATGAAAATAAAAGATGTCTTGCAACTTTTGTACAAGATTCTTTTATAGAAGAAAATGAATAAAACATAAATTTAATTTATATGTTTTTTGGAAATATGGCGAATAAAAATCATTAAAAAAATTTCTATTATAAACAAATTATTTCTTCATATATGTTAGCGTCATATCTGAAAGTCCAGCATATCTGAAACATAGGTCGGCAAGGTGGGGAGGGGGGACTCCCGATGAGGTGGTTCCCCACCATATGGTACTACTATAGGCCCGTTTGATACAACGGATAATATTGATGCTGCTTCGGACACAGATATTGAATTGAAAAAGATATATAGATTTTTTTAAATTTTTATTAATTTTTATGCATAAAAACTGTTTTTCACAAATAAAAATATTAAGTGTAGCTAGGTTGATTTAAAGAACCACTGAACTTTTGAATTTTATTGCAAATCGATTGTACTCACGAAGAGCTATCCAACAAATGGTCGATGTCCATATTTTGCATTTTGGGATACGTGTAACAAAATAGTGTGTTTTTTGGAGAGTTTTCAACGAATTTTGGCACAATTTTTTTTACACACTTCCCAAAATGCGAAATATGGACATCAACCACTCGTTCGATAGCTCTTCATAAGTACAATCGATTTGCAATAAAATTTTGATAACAAATTCGCAATTTTTTCAAATGAAATTTTGAATTTTTTAATCTCGGTCGGGATCAATCACTTTCGTTTCAATATAAATTTACATTTGAAAACTTTGAAGGAAATTTCAAACGCAAATATCTCGAAAGGGTTAAACATTCAAGGGGTACCGAAAAACAAAAAATGATCAGCAAAAATTCCTCTTTCTTTTAAAATTAAATTTTCGAGGTCCGTTCAAAAGTTCAGTGGTCCTTTAACCTCATAATATCTCTGTCAAAATTTGGGCCTAGCTAAACCGATAAAACTATAAAATAATACTATTGTAAAAATTAAGTTTTAAACATTCTCACAATACAATTTTTAGGAAATCGTCGAATAAAGAATTTTCTGACTTCATTATAGGAAAAAATGATTATACCCATAGCTGCAACAACGCCCCAGCATTCGGGTGGCACAGGAGCACCGCTTAGGAACCAATTTATACCGGGAACATAAACAAAGATGACGATCAGGATCATTTCGATTATCACGGCTCCGATTGTCCACTAAAAATTACATCATAAAAGAGAAAATTTGTACTTCTGACTAGAGGTTAAAGCTCAAAGAGGCATATACCGATTTTTAGAGCAGCCACTTAAAACTTTTTTCCTTACCGGGTTTTTGAGAACCCCATGGGTGAAAATCGATTGTCTCAGCGTTCTGGCACTCCAAATATGAAAGAATTGTCCAAAAACTACGCCAAGTTGCCATGCGGATTGTGCTTGTCTTCCAATATAATCTTGATCTTTTGGGAAAAAGCGTCGTCCATTGCTAATGAACGTGGCGTTTCCGTCACTCCAACTTTTACCAGGAACTGCACTCATCCATAAATCGCTTAAGCTTATTCCATGGTGCCTAAAATTTGGTTTCTTATTTAAATAGGATGAAGTTAAAGCTCACCAGAAAACGCAGAAGTATGATAAGATACATCCAATAGAAAGGAATTGACCGGTATATAGGTAGGCATAGGATAAAAGTCCTTTGGAGACGAGATTTTTCTTCCGGTCTCTTGGTGGTCTGCGCATGATGTCACCCTCAGCTGGTTCTTTACACATAGCAACACCTGGAGCAATTTCAGTGCCAAGATCGATTGACAAGATCTAAAAATGTGCATTTTTGAAAAAAGATTGCGAAATTTGCAAGGTAGGGGCCAAAAAAATAAATTTTTTTGCCCAATTTTGATAAAATGGTATGATTTTAACAAAATTTTGAAAGGATTCTATATTTTTATCCACATGGTATTTCTCCTATAAATTTTTTTTACCTGCAGCGCCGACAATCCGATTGGCATGCCAAAACAGTAGTACAAAACAATGGACCAAATTTGCGGGAAGCAATGAGGCATGGTATAGACCAACAACTTTTTGATGTTGTCAAACATGAGCCGGCCTTCTTGCACACCCTTCACAATTGACGCAAAATTATCGTCCATCAAAACAATGTCCGCCGCTTGCTTAGCCACATCACTACCACTCCCCATTGCAATTCCAATATCTGATTTTTTCAAAGCCGGTGAATCGTTGACACCATCTCCAGTCATGGCAATGATTTCTTTTCGTTTCTGGCATTGTTCAACAATTAGAAGTTTTTGCTCTGGAGTAGTTCTGGCAAAGACCAAGTAATCGTGAGACAAGAGACGACTCCATTCTTCATCAGTAAGATGGGAAATGGCTTCACCATGAATCGTGTCCCAGTCTTTTTTCTTCCCGGGCTAAATTGAAAACATATGGGTTATTTTGAGACTATTGTGGCTTACAATATCTTCAATGAGACCAATCTGTCGGGCAATGGCATTAGCAGTCAAATGATGATCACCGGTGACCATGAAAACTTTTATTCCGGCAGTTTTGCAATCTCGGATGGCTCCAGCCGTCTCATCTCTTAAATCAATTTTTAAGTATAGAAGAAAGAATTGGAGAAGGGTATATATTGGTGAAAAAATGGCTATTTTTCTTACCTTGGCGGATCCATGATCGCGCACACTCCCAAGAAGGTTAACTCATTGAGCGGAAAATTTTCTGCTTCCAATGCAAATGCAATATTTGAAGGTGCTATGAAAGTTTTGGTCACAAATCCAATAACTCGTCGACCTTCACTGCCAAAAGTGTCGTAAGCGTTCTAAATTTGTAAAAATTGGATTTTCAATTTGTGATAGGGGGTACCTGGAACGCATTTTTTTCTTCAGTATTAAGTGGGATTGCTCCGCTTTTGGTCAAAATGGTGGAGCATTTTAGAATTAAGATTTCCGAAGCTCCTTTCATTAGTAGTTTGTATTCGGCGTTTCCGTCTTTAAAGTCCTTGTTTTTGATGATCATGAGGTGCCATTTTCGTTTCGAGTTGAAAGGAATTTCATAAACTACATTGTAGCCTTTCCTCAACAGCTCAACATCCACAACCCTATCCACATATTTGATCATAGCCGCTTCCGAAGGTTGCCCAATCGTCTTCCTCTCCATATTATTATTATCCTCTATATCAATTGCAAACTTTCCACTCTTCTTTCCGATTTCAATCTCTTCTTCTTCCTCAAATTTAGCGGCATTACACACAGACATGCACATCAAAACGTCGGAAACTGGTGTTTCAAAGTCGTCCAATGAAGCTTTTCCAATAATATTTTTTATACTCAACTTTGGTAGGCCTGCAATGAAATCATTGTGGGTCCACAAATTTGTCACAGTCATGATGTTTTTGGTCAGAGTTCCGGTTTTATCCGAAGCTATGATTCTGACGGAGCCGAGGGCTTCAACGATGTCGAGTTTTTTGACGTAGATGTTTTTCTTGCCGAGACGACGGGCGACGATGGTTAGGGAAGAGGTGACAGTAGCAGGGAGACCTAAAATCAAAAATGAGTCAGTGTATCAGGAAAGGGAATAGGGGAAGTGGTAGGGGTATTTTAAGTATAGTTCTTACCACAAGGAACCATGCCAATAGCACAAGCCAAGAACGATCTCGACAACATTCCAATCCAACCATGCCACTTGTGAACAAAACCTCCAATGATGAAAATGATCAAGCCCAGTGTACAAGCAGGCAATCCCAATAACTTCACGAATTTCTTGATTTGAGCCTGAAGTCTGCTCGGCTTCTCATCTTGGTTGGTTGTTAAGCTAGCAATTTGACCGATAATTGTATTTGCGCCAGTTCGAATGACAACCGCGTATGCTTCACCATCGACACAAAGAGACCCGTTGAAGCCGACATTTTTGGCCTCAAAAATGTTCACATTTTCGGGTACAGCTTCTTTAATGTGTTCAATGGGTTCGGCTTCTCCGGTGATAGCAGAAGTTTCAAGTTTTAGTTGAGAGCATTGCTAAAAATTTAAACGTATAAAAGGTTTGATTTTTTGAAGGGTCATCGAATTTTAGGGGTATAATGGTTTAAATAGGCTTAGGCTGATCTTTATTCTTGGGCTTAGGTTTATGCTTTTTGTTTGTATACAAAAAAAGTAATAACTATTTACCCCACCATACACACTGTTAGAGTGTAATATGCAATTTTTTATAAATTATCAAAATTTTCTTACCAGAATTCTTGCATCGGCGGGTACTCTAGTACCATTTTTGATACGAATAATGTCTCCAACGACAAGTTCAGAGGCAGATACCGACATTTCTTTTCCATCGCGAATAACCCATGAAACTTCTGGCAGCAGATTTTTGAACCCACTAACAGCTTTAATAGCCTTTCTCTCTTGGTAAAAAGCCACGAAACAGAAGCCGAAAATCATCACGGTGATAATGATTGCCACCCAGAGATCGGATAAATCGATAGGTTTGCTAAAAGTTATTTATTTATTTATAAATTTTTGAGAATTTTTTCTTACACATTCGTTCCCTGGATAAACGCAATAAGCGAAAGAATTGCTGCAACCAATAAAAGTCCCCATAAGACATTCAAAAATTGGCGTCCCAAGAGTTCAAAATTGGTTATCTCCTTAGCTTTTGGTAAAGCATTCGGACCGTTTTTCTATAGAAAATTTACATAAATTATTTCTAAAAATAGGCCTACTTCAAGTAACTCTTTAGCTTCCGAAGTTGATAACCCATAACTTTGACTCGGATGTTTGATATTGATCCCGGAACTTGCGTATTGCTCCTTGATTATATCAATTTCCCAAGTGTGCTCAGTGTATGATCTAAAATTGGCTTAATCTCCAAATTGTTCAAATTGTTAACTTACGCGCTGAGATTCCTAGCTTCTTCATCGCTCCCTCCAGGTTTTGGTTTTCGGTTAAAAACATCAAAAACTTTCACCATATTTAAGGCTAAAACTTTATAAATGAATGGTTGGAATTTTATATAGTTGGTGTTTTGACCAATTAATAGAAAACATAAAATTATGATGCACGACGTAAAATATTAAATTTTAAACGACCTAATTTTGAAGATCAAGGAGGCAAAAGGGACCACCAAAGTGTCAAAAAAGGGAAAAACCTCTTTTTGCCTCCAGGAAGAAAGGGGACAGGGATATAGTATGGAGACAGAGAAAAAGGAGGATTCTTCTCCTTTTAAGAGGCGTTGTAACATCCCTGCTTTAAAATGACCAATTTTTATACTCAAAGTTTTCGGATATAGAAAAGAAATATTGAAAAGAAATTTATTTTAAACAAAGTGGAAGCCAAAAAATACTGACACACTTGTAAAAGTTTATGTTAATAAGATATAACCCGCTTAAAAAATTAGGTAAAAAATGAATTTTTGCTCATACGATTAATATTTTTATTCTTTTTATACTCCTTTCTCTTTGTTGGTCCTTGGCTCAGAACTGAAACTCACAATCCTAGTGTAATATTTAAAAATAACAAAGGCTTAGAATGAGCTCACCTTGTAACGTCTACTAAGCTACTCAACTTATTTGATTTTAGAGAATATATCAAAGTTACATGAAAGTTTTTTGGCAAATTAAATACTGTAAGGGCAGAATAAACAGACCAGAACAAATAGATGGCAAAAAAGATATTAAAAAATAGATATTAGACCAAAATTAAACCAAGATTAGACCAAAATAGACCATGACTTAATGGTCCAGTCAGTTACAGTCATATGAAAAAATGATATATTCGGAAAGATCATGAAAAATTAAGCATTTTTTGTTTTTACGACATGTTCTGAATCGTTGTAGTTTTCGATATAATTGTGTTTGAAATTTTGAATTTATGTACAAGCTATACACAAAATTTTTTGAATTTTTTACGGAAAAATTGATTTTTACATCAATTTTTTAAATTTTCATGAACATTGTAACAATTTTTTATAGCTAAATGAGTCGAACAATTTTTGTTCGTGTTCAAAATTCGATTATTTCTAATCGGTAAGGACCGCCACTAATTCGTTCAGAAATTTTTGACTTCACTAATTTATCACTAATTCCGTTCGGACGCATTCGGAAATGTTCGGACGAGCGCCCGAACGCATCCGAACGTTTCCGAACGCGTCCGAACGTTTCAGAACGCGTCCGAACACCTATTAGTGATGTTTCCGATGCGTCCGAACGCAATTAGTGAAGTTATCAGTAAACTAAAGTCTGTTCGGGAGCCGTCCGAACGTATTAGTGGCGGCCCTAAAAGGGTTGCCACTTTTTTTAACTTGTGCATCACTACTGAAAACTGTAAATTTTAAGATATATGCCGAGTTACAGTCGAGTCCTTGTTTCTGGAGTAGAATTTTTTAAATTTAGAAATACGGAGCTGGAAAAAATGGAAAATCTCTTTGCTGGATCAGGGAGGCAAAAAGTTAAAAGTAGTTAAGATGAACTTCAGAAAGATGATTCACATTAGCTATTTTTTCCGAGGTTTTATTGCCAAGTATAAAAGTTAGAGTGGTAAAATAATAAATGTTTTTAGTTAATTCTATGCTTTATATACTCATCAATTCCTTGAATATTATTTACGTCATTTGGATCAAAATCCTTCAAAAAATTTATGTAGGAGCACATTAAAATGAATACTCCACTTTATTTATAAACATATAATGTAAAAATGAATCAAACTTCATAACTCAAATTTGTTGACTCCTCATAAATTACATAAACTTTGATGCTGCGCTCATTTCTTCACGAACATTTCTTTACGTAAGCCTAAGCTACTTAACTTGTTTGATTTACATCAGATTATTTCTTCTGACATGTAACCACCTCCCAACCATACCGTTATGAAAAAATTTAAACAAATAAGAAGAGAAAAAAATTCACGTTTCTACTACTTTTTTCTACTAGTAGTAGTAGAAAAGTGAAAAAAATTCGATTTTTTAATTAAAAATCGTGAAAATTTGCATAAAATGACCTAAAAAATAATTTTTCACCTAAAAATAACACCGGCAATCGATTCCTCATGTTGAAAAACCCCGGAATACCCCCATTGGTGAGTACTTAACGCATTCCCTCTGGGAGAGGTGTATGTTTGTTTTTGGGGATTCCTATGCCCATTTTTAAGATTTTTGCTCATTATCTTTTAACAGATAAAAGCTAGAAACTTAATTTTCGATTGAGAATTTTTTCAGACCAATAGTTACACATATTTTTATACAACACGGGATGATTTATGAAGCAACTTACAAAAAACCGTTTTTGAAAATCTTTTTTCAATGTTGAGATATCGTTATCTGCTAGGGTGTGCTGGGATACCTTGTATTTCCCAATATCGTTTAGATGTAAAGTTCTAGGAGTAATTTTTGTGACGAATCGATTGCGCGCATTTTCGAAGCGTGAAAAAATTTCACTCACTCTATTTGGGCAACTTTTGCTTAAATACACCCATCCTTTCACTGAACCAGGATCAATGGATCTATTTTGAATTCTTTTCTAAAAAAATATTTCGCCCATTCGTAAAATTTCAGATTTGGAACTGAGTAACCCTGTTTTCATATTATTGCTTTTATCCGTCTGGCAATTAACGAACCAGCAATATTTTTATATGAAAATTTAAGGCCAAATTCATATACAGGGTGCGCTAAAAGTGCGGATCATATTGACTTTTGATTGTCTTTTTAACATTACTAGTGCTAAATTTACTTTTTTGTTCAATCACAATATTATCAGAAAGTTCCACTATTTCCTTCTTTTTCTCGTTCTTCACGTTTTTTCAGATCCAAAAATGCGCGTAAATTCTAAAGGCATCGATTAACGGGTTGAATAAGCAAGGAAGGACTGTTCCAGAAATTCAAAACCTTTGAATATGGATCTAAGCAACGTTAGATGAAGTCTTAAGTGTGTATGGGCAAAAGCCCATAAAAATTTGGAATTCTTGAAGAAGGCACTTTAAAAAGCATGGAAAGAACTCAACAATGTAACTTTACGTGCCATCGTAGATGACTTGCCAAAGAAACCTAAATTCTGCAAGGATGCACAAGAAGGCTATTTTGAGTAAGATGTTAACAATTTAGTTGTTTTTGTGCTATACTTTCTTAAAACACACGTTTTTGTTTATCTTTGTTATGTCTTACGGGTTATTTTGAATAAAATAAACGAGGTGCGCACTTTGACGAACCCTGTAAACATTATTCTTCATTGAATCATAAATTGATGATTCATACTTATGATTTTGACGTAAGTAAATAAAAAGCTTTTCATATGTAATAATTTAGCCAAAAGGATATTTTCTATATTCTGTTAGTTGCGATATTGTTACTCAGTTGTTAAACATGGTCTGACTAAACATAGTCTGATTCAAGGGAACTAAACATTGTCTGATTCAAGGGACAATATATGATGAAATAAAAAAGATGTCTTGCAACTTTTGTGCAAAATTCTTTTATAGAAGAAAATGAGTAAAACATACATTTAATTTTTTTTGTTTTTTTCAATCTATGATTTTATGACGAATAAAATTTGATCAAGAGTCATTTAAAAACATTTCTCTATTATAAACAAATTATTTCTTCATATATAATCCATCAAGAGAAAATCGATTTACCAACTTGTTTGCCTTGTCAAGTTAGATTTTGAGTCATCTTCTCCACTTTCCCTTTAACTTCTCTATTTTCCTTTTTGATTTTGCAGAACATGAAGCGAGTTTTATTTTTTCTTTTATTTTTATTTAATCTATCGCAGCAGCAGCAACAGTCATATTCTAGGCAATATACTCAAAATAATTATATAAATGGGAATTGTTATATTGAAGTAAGAATTGGGAGGGAGAGGGGTAGCCATCAAAATCTACGGGTCAAGGTAGGGGCATAGAAATGTAATTATGCTCTTATAAGGGATTTTTTATACATGCTACAACAAGATTGCTTCACAGGAAAAGTTAGGCTGCGCGTGGAACTCCCCCCCCCCCCCCCGAGTTCTAAAAATCAGATAATTTGGAATTTTACACAGGTTTGATGTAATGTGAAACATCATGTTACTTACATAACGACCAAATATTTCAAAAAAAATTTAGAACGGTATTTTACATGACCAACAAGCTGGAGTAACTAGACCACTAACTGCAGGCGAAAAAGCGCAATTAAACGAATTTGAACATCAAATGTCACTCTGGAATCGCCAAGTTCAAGTCATAGTAGGCTCTTTGAATCTTTCAAATAACTCCAACACATCAAATTTAGACTCAAAGATTTACTCAGCGCATGGCAAATTTATTTAGCCATCCTGAAGGGGTCAGCATGGAACCATTTCCACCTATGCCTACAGTCCCGTGTTTTTGCTCATCTTGTGTGGCATATGGTACTAATATAGGCTCGATTAATTCAAAAGATAATATTGATGCTGATTCGGACATAGAAAATGAATCGAAATAAATATATAGATTTAAAAATTTTTTATTCATTTTTGTAAATAAAAAAATTTTTTATATATAAGAATAATAATTGTAATTTCACCTGATAATATCTTAAAATTTAAAAATTTATGTAGGAGTATATTAAAACAAATACTCCACTTTATTTATAAACAATTAATTTAAAAATAGATCAAAATACACAACTCAAACTGTTGACTCATCACAAACTGCATAAACTTTAATGCTGCGCTTATTTCTTTACGTATAATAAGCTACTTAACTTGCTTGATTTACATCAGAATATTTTTCGAATATGTAACCATCCCTAACCATACTACCGTAAATATTCTAAAATACGTCACTAAAAAATAGTGATAGAAAACCGACTCGAACCCGACCCGGTGACCCGCCTATTTTTGCTCGAAAAACCCGAAAATTTGACCCGGACCTTCTAACCCGACCCGATCCGATACACCAATTAATATAGCAAAAAATAATGAATGCTTATGACACAGCTCCATAAATTAAATTATCAAAAATTAGCGTATGGTAATATTAGTATAGACGCAATTGATTCAACGGATAATATTGATGCTGATTCAGACACAGATATTGCATCAAAATATAAATAAAGATTGTTTTAAAATATTTATTAATTTTTATACATAGATCAATTATTTACAAATAAAAATAATAGGTATAGCTAGGTCTGTTTGACGTGATAATTTCTCTGTCAAAATTTGGGCCTAGCTAAACCGATATAAACTATAAAAATAACTATCATATAAATTAAATTTTAAACATTCGAACAATACGATTTTTCGGAGATCGTCGAATAAAGAATTTTCTAACTTCATTATAGGCAAAAATGATTATACCCATAGCTGCAACAACGCCCCAGCATTCGGGTGGCACCGGAGCACCGCTTAGGAACCAATTTATAGCGGGAACATAAATGAAGATGCCGATCAGGATCATTTCGATTGTCACGGCTCCGATTGTCCACTAAAAATTACACCATAAAAAAAGAAAATTTGTAGTTCCGACTAGAGATTATATGTTTAAAAAGGCTCAGTTAAATTTTTAGAATGGTCACTTAAAAATCTCGTCCTTACCGGGTTTTTGAAAACACCATGGGTGAAAATCGATTGTCTCAGCGTTCTGGCACTCCAAATATGGAAGAATTGTCCAAAAACTACGCCAAGTTGCCATGCGGACTGTGCTTGTCTTCCAATATACTCTTGTTCTTTTGGCAAAAAGGCTCGTCCATTGCTATAAAACGTGGCGTTTCCATCACCCCAACTTTTTCCGGGAACTGCACTCATCCATAAATCACTTATGCTTATTCTATAGTGCCTAAAATTTGGTTTCTTATTTAAATAAGATGGAGTTAAAGCTCACCAAAAAACGCAGAAGTATGATAAGATACATCCAATAGAAAGGAATTGACCGGTATATAGGTAGGCATAGGATAAAAGTCCTTTTGAGACGAGATTTTTCTTGCGGTCTCTTGGTGGTCTGCGCATGATGTCACCCTCAGCTGGTTCTTTGCACATAGCAACACCTGGAGCAATTTCAGTACCAAGGTCGATTGACAAGATCTAAAAATTTCCATTTTTGAAAAAAATAGCAAAATTTGCAAGGTAGGGGTCAAAAAATAACTTTTTTTTGCCCAATTTGGGTAAAAATGGTATAATTTTAACGAAAATTTGAAACAATCCTATATTTTTTTGCAGATGGTATTTCTCCTACAAATTTTTTACCTGTAGCGCCGACAATCCGATTGGCATTCCAAAACAGAAGTAAAAAACAATCGACCAAACTTGCGGGAAACAATGAGGCATGGTATAGACCAACAACTTTTTAATATTGTCAAACATAAGTCGGCCTTCTTGCACACCCTTCACAATTGACGCAAAATTATCATCCATTAAAACAATGTCTGCCGCTTGCTTGGCCACATCACTACCACTTCCCATCGCAATTCCAATATCTGATTTTTTCAACGCCGGTGAATCGTTGACACCATCTCCAGTCATGGCGATGATCTCTTTCCGTTTCTGGCATTGTTCAACAATCAGAAGTTTTTGCTCTGGAGTAGTTCTGGCGAAGACCAAGTAGTCGTGGGACAAAAGGCGACTCCATTCTTCGTCAGTAAGATGGGAAATGGCTTCACCATGAATCGTATCCCAGTCTTTTTTCTTTCCTGGCTAAATTGAAAAAAATTGGGTTATTTTGAGGCTATTGTGGCTTACAATATCTTCAATGAGACCAATCTGTCGGGCAATGGCATTAGCAGTCAAATGGTGGTCACCAGTTACCATGAAAACTTTGATTCCTGCTGTTTTGCAATCTCGGATAGCTCCAGCCGTCTCGTCTCTTAAATCAATTTTTAAGTATATCATAAAGAGTTGGAAAGGGATAAAGATTGATGAAAACAGCTTTATTTTCTTACCTTGGCGGATCCATGATCGCGCACACTCCCAAGAAAGTTAACTCTTTGAGCGGAAAATTTTCTGCTTCCAATGCAAATGCAATATTTGAAGGTGCCGTGAAAGTCTTGCTCACAAATCCAATAACTCGTCGACCTTCACTGCCAAAAGTGTCATATGCGTTCTAAATTTGTAAAAATTGGATTTTCAATTTGTGATAGGGAGTACCTGGAACGCATTTTTTTCTTCAGAATTAAGTGGGATTTCTCCGCCTTTGGTCAAAATAGTGGAGCATTTTTGAATTAGGATTTCCGAAGCTCCTTTCATTAGTAGTTTGTATTCGGCGTTTCCGTCTTTAAGATCCTTGTTTTTGATGATCATGAGGTGCCATTTTCGTTTTGAGTTGAAGGGGATTTCATAAACTACATTGTAGCCTTTCCTCAACAGGTCCACATCCATAACCCTATCAACATATTTGATCATAGCCGCTTCCGAAGGCTGTCCAATTGTCTTCCTCTCCACATTATTATTATCCATCTCAATCGCCAACTTTTCATTCTTCTTTCCAACTTCAATCGCTTCTTCTCCCTCAAATTTGGCGGCATTACACACAGACATGCACATCAAAACGTCGGAAACTGGTGATTCAAAATCGTCCAATGAAGCTTTTCCCACAACATTTTTCATACTCAAATTTGGTAGGCCTGCAATGAAATCATTGTGGGTCCATAAATTTGTCACAGTCATGATGTTTTTGGTCAGGGTTCCGGTTTTGTCCGAAGCTATGATTCTGACGGAGCCGAGGGCTTCAACGATGTCGAGTTTTTTGACGAAGATGTTTTTCTTGCCGAGACGGCGGGCGACGATGGTTAGGGAAGAGGTGACAGTAGCAGGGAGACCTAAAATCAAAAATGAGTCAGTGTATCAGGAAAGGGAATAGGGGAAGTGGTAGGGGTATTTTAAGTATAGTTCTTACCACAAGGAACCATGCCAATAGCACAAGCCAAGAACGATCTCGACAACATTCCAATCCAACCATGCCACTTGTGAACAAAACCTCCAATGATGAAAATGATCAAGCCCAGTGTACAAGCAGGCAGTCCCAATAATTTCACGAATTTCTTGATTTGAGCCTGAAGTCTGCTAGGCTTCTCATTTTGATTAGTTGTTAAGCTAGCAATTTGTCCGATAATCGTATTTGCGCCAGTTCGTATGACAACTGCATATGCTTCACCATCAACACAAAGAGACCCGTTGAAACCAACATTTTTGGCTTCAAAAATGTTCACAGTTTCGAGTACAGCGTCTTTATGGTGTTCAATGGGTTCGGCTTCTCCGGTGATAGCAGAAGTTTCGAGTTTTAGTTGAGCGCATTGCTAAAAATATAGAGGTATAAAAGGTTTGATTTTTTGAAAAGTCGTTGAATTTAGGGGACTATGGCTTAGGATAGGTTTAGGTTTAGGCTTGGGTTTAGGCTTATATTTATTCTTAGGCTTAGTTAGACTTTTTGATTGTTAAAAAAAAGTAATCTCTCATTACCCCACCATGCTCATTGTTAGAGATAAATTTGCAGTTTTTATATTTATTATAATTTCTTACCAAAATTCTTGCATCGGCGGGTACTCTGGTACCATTTTTGATTCGAATAATGTCTCCAACAACAAGTTCAGATGCAGCTACAGAACTCTCCTTTCCATCTCGAATAACCCATGAAACTTCCGGCAATAGATTTTTAAACCCACTAACAGCCTTTATGGCCTTTCTCTCTTGGTAAAAAGCCACGAAACAGAAGCCAAAAATCATCACGATGATAATAATTGCCACCCATAGATCAGAGAAAATGATAGGTTTGCTAAAGTTATTTTTTTAAATAAATTCTTGAGTATTTTTTCTTACGTATTCGTTCCTTGGATAAACGCAATAAGCGAAAGAACTGCTGCAACCAATAAAAGTCCCCATAAGACATTTAAAAATTGGCGTCCCAAGAGTTCAAAATTGGTTATCTCCTTAGCTTTGGGTAAAGCGTTCGGACCGTTTTTCTATAGAAAATTTACATAAATCACTTTTAAAAATAGGCCTACCTCAAGTAACGCTATAGCTTCCGAAGTTGTTAATCCATGACTTTGACTCGGATTTTGGATATTGATCCTAGAGCTTTCGTATTGCGCTTTGATTATGTCGATTTGCCAGGTGTGCTCAGTGTACGATCTAAAAATAGCTTTATCCTCCAATTGTTCTTATTTTTAACTTACGCGCTGAGATTCCTAGCTTCTTCGTCGCTTCCACCAGGTTTCGGTTTTCGATTAAAAATTTTTCCAAGAACTTTTTTGATTAAACTCTCGGATTCGTGAGACTTCGCCATAGTCGAGGCTAAAACTTTATGAATGAATGGATGGATGGAATTTTATATATTTGTTTTTTGACCGGTTAATAGAAAACATGGAATTATGATGCATGACGTAAAAATATTAAACTGTAAACGACCTAATTTTTGAAGATCAAACTATCATAGATCTCAAAATAAAATTTATAGGTCAAAAATCGGTAGTGTGCCAATGGGTTCGTAAAAAATATTTTTTGGAACCTTACAACTTTGAGAATATGCATCTTGAAATTTTTCTAATAAATTTCCAAAGAGCTGGAGGCGGGGGGGGGAGTAATAGATTATAAATTTTTAAAAATTGTTTTAAATAGGGACGTTGTACTTATTTTAGAAAAGTAGACAACGAATCTCTAAAAAGGAGGCAAAAGGGACGCCCCAAGTGTCAAAAAGTTGGATTTTACTTGTAGCATCCCTACTATAAAAATGACCAATTTTTATACTCAATGTTTTCGGATATAGAAAACAAATATTGAAAAGAAATTATTTTAAACAAACTGGGAGCAAAAAATTCGATCTGTTTACTTTGGGTACATCTGAGGTCTAAATAACCGAGTAGGTTCTTAAAAACAATGTTGTAGATACTATTAGTCAGTCATTTTTATTCCTTTTCTCTTGGTTGATCCTTGGTTTTGAGCTTGAACTCGCGATCTTACTAAAGAACAAAGGCTTTGATGCTGAACCCATCTTGTTACAAAGGCTTTGATGCTGAACTCATCTTGTTACGTCTACTAAGCTACTCAACTTATTTGATTTTAGTTTTTATTTAATTTTAGATTATTTGATTTTAGAGATTAGTATCAAAGCACCAAATTTTTTGGCGAATTAATCACTGTAAGGGCAGAATATGTAAACCAGACAAAAATAGATTACAAAAAAGATTTAAAAAAATTAGATCAGACGTTAGACCAAAAAATAGTTCAAGATTAGCCCAAAAAACGACCAAGACTTAAAAATAGGTTGGAAACTAGGGATTACAAATTACAAAAAGTGACGATCCTTGTCGCCGGCCGGCGGTATCTCACTTCACCCACTGTACAGTTCACCCACCAAAGACAATTCACCTAATGTACAGTTCATCCACCATAGACACTTCACCCACGGCACAGTTCACCCACCATAAACACTTCATCCATTGGACACTTCGCCTACTGAACAGTTCATCCATAGATACTTCACCCACCATGGACACTCCACCCACCGGACAGTTCATTCACCTTTTCAAGACCATGATGAACTGTCCAATGGATGAAGTGTTTATGGTGGGTAAAGTGTCCATGGTGGGTGAAGTGTCTATGGTGGATGAACTGTTCAGTAGGTGAAGTGTCTATGGTGGGTGAAGTGTCTATGGGGAGCAAAGTGTCCAGTGGGTGAAGCGTTCGGTGGGTGAAATGTCCATGGTGGGTAAATTGTCCTTGGTTGGTGAACTGTCCAATAGGTGAAGTGAGATACCGCCCGCCGGCCAACTGTCCAATAGGTGAAGTGAGATACCGCCCGCCAGACGTCCCTGCACCTAGAGTTGAAATCTTTAAATTTAGAAATAATGATCTGGGAAATCTCTGTGGTGGATCAGAAAGGCAAAAAAAAGTTAAAAGTGGTAAAAATGAATTTCAAAAAAGTGATTCAAATTAGCTAATTTTTTGCTCCGTGGTTTGAGTGTCAAGAGGAAATTTTAGTTCAAAAGTTCGGATGGTAAAATAGATAATGATTTTGTTTATTTAGTTAACCTCTTATATACTTCCTAGACTCTTCTGTATTATTGATGTAGTTTTGTTCATAATCCTTCTAAAAATTTAGGTAGGAGTCTCAAATTATGACGAAGTCAAGAGTTCGGTATTTTAAGCAAACAAGCTTTTGGAAAAGTTTTTAACCGAAAACCAAAAACCGGGGTGGGAGCAATAAAGAAGCTAGGAATCTCAGCTCGTAAGTTACAATTTGAACAATTTGGAGGCTAAGCTAATTTTTAGATCATACAGGGTGGTTCTGTGTGATCTAAAACCAGATTGTAAAAAATTTGTATAAAAAAAGATTAAATTTTTATGCCAAACCCTTGGTACTTTTGTGTAGGTGGACCAAGGAGATTTTTTTGCAAATAAATTTGCTCAAAAAATCGAATTTTTGATCAAAAATCGGATTTTTGATTAAAAATCGAAATCCTTTAACATCATGGTCCGACTTTGCATATCGGTCCCGTTCCGCTGACCGTCCACATGATCCTAGCTGTGCCCCGAGCAGCTTCTTCTCTTCTTCGCCTTCATTATTACATTCGTGCTGGCTGCAGAGATGTCGCTCATTTTTGTGATAGATTTTGATCTTTTTTATGATTTTTATAACTAATTTTAGTTGTAAGCTCTTAATTTATCTGCTAATAAATTCTACTTATTGGCCGGCTTTTACACTCAAACTTCTACTCACAATTTTGACCAGCGGTACCTTCCCCAGGCTCAAAACACCCCCTATAAGGCTATTTTCCAACATATTTTATATTGAAAAAGTGGCTAAATGTGTAGAAAAAATTTAGTTTTGCTATGACATAATAGTAGACCACATGGCTAACAAGTATGCACAAGTACCATAAAAATTGCTTTAGTCAATTAAAATATACAAACCTTTGGGCAAAGATGGTTGATAGAAAACAAATATTGAAAAGAAATTTATGTTAAACAAAGTGGAAGCCAAACAATACCGATGTACCCACTTTGTAAAAGTCTATATTAATAAAATATAACCCGATTAAAAAATTGAGTAACAAATAAATTTAGTACGATTAGTCATTTTTATTGTTTTTATACTCCTTTCTCTTGGTTAGTCCTTGGTTCAGACTTTGGTTAGTCCTTGGTTCAGAATTTGAACTCACGGTCTTATTTTAATACTTAAAAATAACAACAGCGTTGAAGATGAGCTCTTCTTGTTACGTCTACTAAGCTATTCAACTTATTTTGACTTTAGAGATTAGTTACAAAATTTTTTGGCAACTTAATACTGTAAGTGCAGACTATACAGACAGAAAAAATAGATAGCAAAAAAGATTTTAAAAAATAGACCAAGACAAAACCAAAAATTAAATCAAGATTAGCCCAAAGAACGACCAAAACTTAAAAATAGATTGGAAATTAGGGATGCAAAAATTTACAAAAAATGACTCATCATTGTCAGTATGAACAATTTATGTTCGTGTTCAAAATTCGCATATTTCTAATCGGTAAAAGGGTAGCCACTTTTTTATCTTGTGCATCACTACTAAAATTATAAATTTTAAGACATATACCGAGTTACAGTCAAATCCTTTAAATTTAGAAATGCGGGGATGGAAAAAATGGAAAATCTCTGTGATGGATCAGGGAGGCAAAAAGTTAAAAGTGACTAAAATGAACTTCAAAAAGATGATTCAAATTAGCTAATTTTTTGTTTCGGGTTTTATTACCGAGTAAAAGTTAGAGTGGTAAAATAGAAAAATGTTTTTGCTTATTTAGTTAACTCTATGCCTTATATACTCCATAAACACCTTGAACATTGTTGTCTCCGATTTTGATGAATTTCGATCAAAATCCTTCAAAAAATTTATGTAGGAGTATATGAAAACAAATACTCCACTTTGTTTATCTTATAATATTAAACGAGAAATGTCTGTTTGTTTGTTTGTAAAATTCCATCTATTCATTCATAAAGTTTTAGTCTTAACTATGGTGAAGTCTCAAGAGTCCGCGTAGGAATAGGGGGTATATATATAGAAATTTTTGTTGTTTCCGATTTCGATGATTTTGGTGTCAATTGTCTTCTCTTATCGTCCCCTACAACTTTTGCAATAGCATTGAGGGTTTAAATCAATCGTTTTCGAGCATACATGGGCAGCACCCCAGGTGGAATTTTCAAAAAAAACCCACAACCCTCATTTGGTCCCCCACCATATAAGGTCGAAAAGTTGGCGACCAAAAAAAAGATTACACATAAATATGCTGCAAATTACTTTTCGACTATTACAATCCTCAATTTGTCGGCCTTCCGACCCACATTCTACGTCCCCCTCCCACAATCCTTCAACACCGATCCACACCATATATAGGTCAATGTAGGGCATAGAGGTGTAATTAGACCCTTACAAGGGATCCTCCAAACATGCTACACGAAGATTGCTTCGATGGAAAAGTTAGGCTGCGCGCTAACCGTCTCGAACAGGTGTAGCGTCTCGAATTCAAGTTCGAGACGTTTAGCTTCTCGAACAATTTAGAATCAATTCGAGACGTTTACAGAATGGACTTGTGAAATATATGGTACTACTATAGGCCCGATTGACTCAAAAAATAATATTGATTCGGACACAAATATTGAATCGAAATAAAGATATAGATTATTTAAATTTTATTTATTTTTGTACATAAAACAATTTTTTACAAATAAAAACAATAGGTGTAGCTAGGTGTGATTTGACTTAATAATAACTCTGTCAAAATTTGGGCCTAGCTAAACCGATATAAACTATAAAAATAATACTTTCGTATAAATTAAATTTTAAACATTCGAACAATACGATTTTTCGGAGATCGTCGAATAAAGAATTTTCTGAGTTCATTATAGGCAAAAACGACTAAGCCCAAAGCTGCAACAACAGCCCAACATTCGGGTGGCACCGGGGCACCGCTTAGGAACCAATTTATACCGGGAACATAAATGAAGATGCCGATCAGGATCAATTCAATTATTACGGCTCCGATTGTCCACTAAAAAGTATACCATAAAAAGAGAAAATTTGTACTTCCGACTATATGTTAAAGCACAAAGAGTCTCAGACAAATTTTTAGAGCGGTCACTTAAAAATTTCTTCCTTACCGGGTTTTTGAAAACACCATGCATGAAAATCGATTGTCTCAGCGTTCTGGCACTCCAAATATGGAAGAATTGTCCAAAAACTACACCAAGTTGCCATGCGGACATGGCTTGTCTTGAAATATAAGATTGTTCATCTGGCAAAAAGGTTCGTCCATTGCTATAGAACGTGGCGTTTCCGTCACTCCAACTTTTACCGGGAACTGCACTCATCCATAAATCGCTTAGGCTTATTCCATGGTGCCTAAAATTTGATTTTTTATTTAAATAAGATGGAGTTAAAGCTCACCAGAAAACGCAGAAGTATGATAAGATACATCCCATAGAAAGGAATTGACCGGTATATAGGTAGGAATAAGATAAAAGTCCTTTGGAGACGAGATTTTTCTTCCGGTCTCTTGGCGGTCTGCGCATGATGTCACCTTCAGCTGGTTCTTTGCACATAGCAACACCTGGAGCAATTTCAGTACCAAGATCGATTGACAAGATCTAAAAATTTACATTTTTGAAAAAAAAAGATTTGAAAAAGGATGTACCCAAAATTTGCAAGATAGGAGCCAAAAAAATAAATTTTTTGCCAAATTTTGGTGAAAATGGTATGATTTTAACAAAATTTTAAAAGAATCCTATATCTTTGTTCTTGCCGTATTTCTCCTACAAGTTTTTTACCTGTAACGCCGACAATCCGAGTGGCATGCCAAAACAGTAATACAAAACAATAGACCAAACTTGAGGGAAACAATGAGGCATGGTATAGACCAACAACTTTTTGATGTTGTCGAACATAAGCCGGCCTTCTTGTACACCCTTCACAATTGACGCAAAATTATCATCCATCAAAACAATGTCCGCCGCTTGCTTGGCCACATCACTACCAGTTCCCATTGCAATTCCAATATCTGATTTTTTCAAAGCCGGTGAATCGTTGACACCATCTCCAGTCATGGCAATGATCTCTTTTCGTTTCTGGCATTGCTCAACAATTAGAAGTTTTTGCTCTGGAGTGGTTCTGGCGAAGACCAAGTAGTCGTGGGACAAGAGGCGGCTCCATTCTTCATCAGAAAGATGAGAAATGGCTTCACCATGAATCGTGTCCCAGTCTTTTTTCTTTCCAGGCTAAATTCAAAAAATATGGGTTATTTTGAGGCTATTGTGGCTTACAATATCTTCAATGAGACCAATCTGTCGGGCAATGGCATTAGCAGTCAAATGGTGGTCACCAGTGACCATGAAAACTTTGATTCCTGCTGTTTTGCAATCTCGGATGGCTCCAGCCGTCTCGTCTCTTAAATCAATTTTTAAGTAAATCATAAAGGGTTGGAAAAGGGTATAGATTGGTGGAAATGGCTATTTTTCTTACCTTGGTGGATCCATGATCGCACACACTCCCAAGAAAGTTAACTCCTTGAGCGGAAAATTTTCTGCTTCCAATGCAAATGCAATATGTGAAGGTGCTGTGAAAGTTTTGCTCACAAATCCAATAACTCGTCGACCTTCACTGCCAAAGGTGTCGTAAGCGTTCTAAATTTGTAAAAATTGGATTTTCAATTTGCGATAAGGGGTACCTGGAACGCATTTTTTTCTTCAGTACCAAGTGGAATTTCTCCGCCTTTGGTCAAAATGGTGGAGCATTTTTCAATTAGGATTTCCGAAGCTCCTTTCATTAGTAGCAGGTATTCAGCGTTTCCGTCTTTAAGGTCCTTGTTTTTGATGATCATGAGATGCCATTTTCGTTTTGAGTTGAAAGGGATTTCGAAAACTACATTGTAGCGTTTCCTCAATAGCTCCACGTCCACAACTCTATCCACATATTTGATCATAGCTGCTTCCGAAGGCTGCCCAATCGTCTTCCTCTCCACATTATTATTATCGAACTCAATTGTAACCTTTCCTTTCTTCTTTCCAACTTCAACTTCAATCGCGTCTTCTTCCGCAAATTTGGATGCATTACACACAGACATGCACATCAAAACTTCGGAAACTGGTGTTTCAAAGTCGTCCAATGAAGCTTTTCCCACAATATTTTTCATACTCAAATTTGGTAGGCCTGCAATGAAACCATTGTGGGTCCACAAATTTGTCACAGTCATGATGTTTTTGGTCAGGGTTCCGGTTTTGTCCGAAGCTATGATTCTGACGGAGCCGAGGGC